>VWZE01004240.1:78084-140392 GCA_013396675.1 Eubucco bourcierii
GCTGGAGCCAGCCTTGTGCAGGCTTTGTAGCCGTCAGAGAAGCTGGAGCCAGCCTTGTGCAGGCTTTGTAGCCGTCAGAGAAGCTGGAGCCAGCCTTGTGCTGGAGCAGGGCGGGCAGAGGGCAGCCCTGGAGGGTGGTGCACTGGCACCCCATGGATTGTGCAAGGCCTGGTGGCGGTGTCGATGCGCTGGCTCCCATGAGGTGGCCTGGGGAGGTGCATGGGATGGCTCAGGAGTGAACGCAGCCTTGCACAACCTCTCCCCAAGCTAGAATCTGCATGTCTCAGAGCCCTCTTCCCCTAGGAGGAGAACCTATCATCAGTTCGGCAGAGATGTAGACGCTGTGCTGGGGAAAATGGCCTTGGGTTTAATGCTGCTTTTCTGTCAGGCGTTTCTTTTGTTTTCTGTGGCTTTTCCACGTCTGCTCCAAAGGTCTGATTTGCAAGTTGTTAGCTGGGCTCGGTTCCCACCCGTGTCCATCGCTATTTTCTCAAGAGTAACAACTGGGACATGAATTCCTAAAAGGGAAGCATTCAGCTCCATAATAGCTCAGGGTAATGAGCCTCCCGGTCATGGCCAAGGGACCAAAGAGCAGAGCATTTCTGCAGATGAGGCACAGGGCAAAGACTCTTCTTTGCTTCTGCAAACTCTCCTGCAGGGCTTTCCCCAGCCCTGTGTCCCCTCTCCTGAGGTGCTCCAGGCTTTGTCCCTCAGAACTAAGCTCTACAGAGGCAGGTAGCTATTCAAGCTCTCTGGTAGGTGATTTTATAACCTGTTCTAAGTGCTTGCTGCTGCCGAAGCATCTGAGCTGAGCCTGGCTCAGGTTATCAGAATCACACCTCACAAGGTGGGCAAATACACATCAAAACCAGAGAGCCCAAGCAAGACTGAGGGGCAGCTTTCCAGGTTCTCTGAAGCTAGTTAATGCCACTGCACAGGGAGGCCACTCTGCCACACCAGCAATGGCCCGAGGTCTCCTGGTGCGGTGGCACACAGGATGGAGTGACTGGAACATGGCTGTGCTTGTGCTGCAGGCGGAAGCAAGGGCTGGTCAGGAGGTCTGTCTGTGGATGCATCTGCAGCAGGAGAAGGGGGAATGGCAGCTGCCAGCACAGCCTCCTTTGAAGATCTCCACAACCACGAGGATCAGGTTGCCAGCAAACTGCCTCTTCCCAAAACATCCGGCCCCTAAAAAAAGGAGAGTGGAGCGCAGATTGCCAAGGGCCTTTTCCAGTCGCTCCCTCACCCTGTGAGCTTCCCATCCTGCCACCACCATGGTGGAGGGTCCTGTGACAGGGCAGCAGTCCCCACAGTGGCTCTGCTGCAGCCAGAGGGAATGGCAGAGGCACAGCCCTGCCCATGTCACTCTCTAAGCCACTGCATTCAGCCAGCAAAGCTTTTACTGTCGTACTTTCCCGATAGTGGCAGTAGGCAGCACATGGGCTTTTATTGGCTGTGGACAAGGTTTGTTTTGAACATATTGTCGTGCCTGGGTAATGAGCAAGTTTCACCCATGTGTGTTGTTTTGCAAGCTCAGGCTGCGTTATTCAGTGAGTGACCACATGAATCTCAGGGTCAAAGATGGGAGAGAGGAAAATGGCTGAGAAAGAGTAAAAATAATGAAATTTTCAGCACGAATCTTCAAGATGATGAAGGCTTGAGCAAGAAACAAGCAGCAAAGCCTTTGGCATGGAGACAGTTAAATACAAGCTTCACTTTTTTGAGGTGTGCAGACGAGCCAAATCCATTCATTATTTGAAATTCATATCTGGTCCTGGGCACAAATGTAAAAACTGATACTGACTTTTAGGGATGTCCCTCAAGACCTCTGTACACCTCCATTCTGCTGCTTTCCTTTCATTCTCTTGTTGGTAGATACTTAAGCCTTTTGGCTCCTGACCTTTCCATAGAGGGAGGGCTCAGGACAGAGCTGATCAGGTAGTTAAAAGAATACTACTGCATATTTCACAAATCAAAGCCCCACGCTTGGCTCACTGTGATTCGTGGGCTTTATTGCTACAGGTTCCCAGGAGCTTGTTTGCTGAGGCATTAAGTCACTCCAAACCCTTCCTAAATTGTTTCACAAATCTTTGTTTATTTGAAAATCCATCCCACCCTTCTATTTCTTTTTGGTTAACTCTCTCTTGCATGCAGGCTCTGGTGTTCAAAAGCACTCCAGCTCCAATGGGCAGGGTGAGAGCACATGGGTGAGCCATGCACAGTCCCCATCTGGACAGCAGCACATGATGCTGCTTAGGAAGGCAGCATCTGAAGGCATTCTGAAAAATCCTCTCACTCAAATGGTAGCAAATGTGTAGGACAATGACAAAGCAAACCCAAATGGTAGCAAACATGTAGCATAATGACTAACCAAAAATATTCAACCAGCTCCTCACCTCTCAAACATTTCTGAGGCCATACCAGTCTCGGGCTCACAGTCACCTCCCTGACTGCTGTTTCAGGAGTGTAAGGAAATTGTTATGGACAAGGTGACAACAACACATCCTGGTGGAGTGAGAAGCGAAGAGACGCAGCTGCACATCACAGAGAAAATCTGAACCACGAGGCCGATAATGAGTGTGGCAAGCATTTTTCCTTGCTTGTGGGAGGAAAAGGCAGAGGAGCCTCTGAAGACAAAGCACAGAGCAATGCGATCATCAAAACCTCCTAATGGGGACTCTGTGATGTAGACTAAATGTGTTCCTCTCAGTACCTCTACCTGCCATCTTTCTAGGGGGCCTCAAAGTGCCCCGGGGATGTGACAGCATCAGCACAACAAGATGTGGGCAGTGCTGGACTCGCTGGTTTGTTCTTCTGGCTACGATTTGTGCTGTGATTATTTGTGTGTGTGTTGCAGCAGCTCCTCAGCAGCTCAGCTGTGGCATGGCAAACACTGCCGAGGCTCCGCTGGTGCTCTGGGAAGGCTGCAACGCATGGAAAGAAGAGACATGCAGAGGGTGGGGAGAGCAAGGCTGTAATTATAGGTGGGGCTGGTAGTATTACATGTTATTAAGGGCTTGCCTGACACTTCCCGTTTTAAGACCTGTTTTTGGTGGTTTGTAACTACTTAGTAAACTTTAACCGTTTGTCTTTCACTAGACTTCTGCCCTTGGCTTCCAGTGCTGCTCAGTCATCAATGGGCAGGCTTATTTCCCTTAGGCCAGAGGGACGGCAGTGCTGGGGCTGATGGAGGGAGTTAGGAAGGGATTTTATCACTGTGCATCTGACACAGGGAATCCCACGTTGTAACATCACCCATCCACGTGCACTCAGCTCCCCAGCTGCCTGCCTGCATCCCTCTGGGAGCTCCTCTCTAGAATTTGTCTTTCTCTTCTGCATTTCTCCAGCACCTTACAGAGCTGGGTGCTGGACCATGCCTGGCACTCCTATAAGCAACAGCAGTGCCCAAACCCATTCTGGTTTTGCTCAGGAGAAATGGTTTTGGGAGACAAAGAAAACTTGCATGTCCAGCAATCCTTCACAGTCTCTTTCTTAATGATTGTGCCCCCTGAACTGCTGACCCTTCGCCTCCTATTTCAATGTTTCATACCCAGATGTAAGAGTTTTTTTCTTGTCAACAACAGCTCCTTCCAGTAAATCCTGCCTCTGGATACAAAAAGACCACTTCCAGGCTCTGTTTAAGCAGAGACACGGTGCTGTTTGGGGACCGAGCTGAGCAAAAGCTTATTCCCTCTACCTGCGTGTTTGGAGGCAGCACAGAGAGGAAGGGAGCGAGCCACTGAGTTCACGTTTCCATTGGCAATGCAGTCCAGCATGCCAGGATTCATTAGGATTGTTACACTAACTCAATATGACCTTTCCCTTTGTATTCTGCTTCCTCCCATTGACTTGCAGTTGGACTCAGCAGCCAGCAGCGCACTGGAGACTTGTGCGTTCCTGCAGCACCGGTGGATGTGTGTGAGGGGAGCACTGCTCCAGCAGTGGTCGTTGTGTTACCTAGGAAGCCTCAGAGGCCATTCCATTCGTTTCCTTTACGGGCTGTATTTTTCAGCCCCATTACACTAAAGAGGTGACAGCCCTGCCTCACCTGGCCTTTGGAACAACCAGAGATGGCTGGATTCCCTCACACCCCAGCTGGCAGCAGCCTGCCTTCCACACCCAGAGCCTAGCCCTGCAGCCTGCTCGGGGTCCTTGCGCTTCGCTTTTCATGGTAACTATCAGCGCTTTTTGTTCCCCAGCAAAGTGAACGCTCCCGGCATTTGCAGGGTCTGTCTCTGCATTTAACCAAGTCATTAAGAAAGGAGTCTGAAGGTTGAATCACAGAATGGTTTGGACTGGGAGGGGCCTTGAAGATCATCCAGTTCCAACCCCCTGCCATGGGCAGGGACACCTTCCACCGGCCCAGATTGCTCAAGGACTCATCAGCCTGGCCTTGAACACCTCCTGGCAGGGGGCATCCCTAGCCTCCCTGGGCAGCCTGTGCCAGTGTTTGAAGCCGTTCCTCTTGGGATTAAAGATGGTTTCCTAAATGTGGAGTTGTGTTTTACTCTTTGTAGCCTGGTTATGGAGTGTGTAATCTATGGCATACTTCTAGTGCATAATCACACAGACAAAAAATCTTGGACAATAAAAGCAGGCAAACAACCCTGGGTCTCAGCAAACCACAGCTGCACTCCAAGATCCCAGCGTGTGGGCAGATGCAGGAGCTGACAAAGATGCCATCTGTAATGTCATGTTCTGCATATTAAAACCCAGCACCAAACAACAAGACAAACCCCACCACGCCCTCTAACACACCTGATTTGACCTAGGATCTTCATCTGCCTCTAAGTTTTGATTCATTTACTCTTCCCTAGCTTTCTGTGAGGTAGCAAAGGACATCCCCCTGCCCACCTGCACTTCCTTTTTGGACCATGGCCTTTACATGCATGCCCATGCACAGAACTGCTGCAGGGGTCACAGGCAGGGACTGAGAGCAGAATACGACCCTGTCCTGCTGGTGTTTTCCCTCAGATCTGCTGGAAGGATGGTGCTGGCAGGACATGATTTGCTGGCACCATGCCAGGCTCGTGCCAGCTGCTGTAAATGCACAGTAATAAGCCTGTTTTTCTATCCAAAAGAGCTTATTGCTAATAATTTCCTTCACCTTCTAAGCAATTAGTGTTTTCAGGGTGGGTTTCAGTCAGGTGTTTGCAAGAAGCATTTTATTTTACTTTTTTAATGCAGTGTTAATGGTTATCATCTCCATCTGACTCATCCAGCCTGGCAAGTAAAGCTAAACTACAAGATAAAATGGAAACTCTTTCCCCAGAGAGCTTGGGTTTCCCTCCTGTTCGCAATTCACATCACCAAACTGCACAGTGAGAAGCAGACTCTGCAAACTGGCTGTAACCATCTGAGCTTCAGGTATGTGCTGAAGGAAGGGGACACCAAACACTGAGTGAGCCTGAGCCAAGAAGGCACAAAGCAAATTCTTTGGAAGGGATGAACTCATCATGGGACGCACAGGGGCACTGCAGGAGAGCCATGTTCTGCCAAAATACCCATTCTGGGTGCTCTGGTGTAAGAGGCACGGTGGGAGAGCCCGTGGCAGCCCCTGTGAGCGTTAAACAATCTCTCTCCCTTTTCATATGGTGCCACAGATTTGCATACAGATTTTTTTATTCCTTAACAATAAGGAGGAAAATGAGCAAAAAGAAATGTGGCCCCCACCAGTCTGGTTTCCAGGAAGCATGCATCTGTATCACAAAGCAGGCACTGGCACTGGCACAGGATATCAGCACACCCAGAGGGCTAAACTCCTCATAAAGACCAAAACTCACCAGGAGCTGTCTTGCTTCTGTGGCAAGGCTGAGTGGGGTAGAAGAACATGATTTTCTTGCTGATCCTAGATGTGGCTAGACAGATCCTCACCAACAACCTCTTGTCTTTCAGAGCCTGAATACACATTCACACTTAAAATAACAAGCAGTAAGTGCCTGAGCTTCAGGCTTTCCAAAAGCCTCTGCATGGCCTCACAGACAGACAACCCAGTTCCTTGCCACTGCCATCCCCTGCTGATTTTGCCAGGTGAGCATTTGTTGGATCCCACATCCCCAGATGACACTTCCCAATCTAGAGAGGCTCTCAGGCAGCTGCATCTTTGCTCTCTGGCTCTCTTTGTAAGAGACAAATCTTTAAGTGGGAAGTGCCAGATTTATTCCGAGCCTGCATGACGGAAGGGAGCTGGTTTGATTTCTGCCTTCAGGTCTACCTTAAGTCTTCATCATGCCTAGCAATACAGTATCACAGAGGAGGTGAATTACTTTGGCATCTCACTAGCATACCCTGTGACTGTCTTCTGGAGCATCAGTTTTGGAAGGCAAGTCAGCCAAAACATCTCTGATGCTCCTGTGGGAGATAGGGGAAGAGAAAAGAACATTCAGAGCGGGCTTTAGGGACTTACAGACTAGGAGGCCAGAGGTACTGCTACGCTTGACTCATCTGAACCGCTTCTAGAAGGAACCTAATCCAGTCTAAAAGTCACCAGGGCCAAAGAGCCCAGCAAAACCTCTGGGAGACTCTTGTAGTCAAACACCAACACTTCTGAACACACCAGGACCAGTCTGAACTTGTCCAGTTTCAGTGTGCAGCTCCTGGCTGGCATTACTCCTCTGTCTTCTACACCACACAGCTCAGAGTAAGCTCTCCTCTTACAGACTGATCAAGCCAGTGCTTTGCTCTGTGATAAAGTGTGAGCCTTCCTTCCTCTTGCAGCACAAAGGTTCCACACCTACTCTGCCTCACAGCTGCTAACAGCCTTTCTGACCACGGGCATCAGGACGGGACAAAACGGCTGCACCTAGACTGTGCCTGAGACCCACACAAGGTGATGCAGAGGGCTGAAGCTGTTGGGCTCACTGACCAGCTCCACACATCCACTCTGGACACCACGGCACAGAAGACTGCTGCCCATCAATGGGAACTCAAGGCCTGGCAGCCTCTGTATCCCATTGCAGACCACAGGAGGCACAGGCAGATGCATGGTGATGACTGAACGCAGCACATCTCTGTGGGTCACCCCATAGATCCCCACCTAAGTGTTGTCCAGACCCATGAATTCTGCTCTCTATCAGGTCTCCAGAAGTGGGGTCACTCCCAGCTGACAGGCTGCTTTCACAAACTGAGGCTGCAGGGTTGTTAGGATTCACAGATGGGCTTAGCCTCCATGGGATGAACCAGTGCCAAAGTAAAAAGTGCAGCCTCCATATCCCAAGGCTCTCCCAGCCTTGGTCTTTTGGCCACTGCATCTTCTCAGAAATTGGACCACACCTGGAAACATCCAAGGTCAGGTGGGACAGGGCTCTGAGCAACCTGATCTAATTGAAGATGTCCCTGCTCACTGCAGCGGGGTGGACTAAGTGACCTTTACAGATCCCTTCCAGCTCAACCCAGTGCATCACTATGATTTGATGATTCTACAACCAGGCTGTCATTACTTTGCAGGACAGAGCCCCTGATTCTCTAATGACCACCTACAGCCACAGTTTCTTTACACCTTTAGGTTGGGGTGCAGCAGAGAACATGCTGTGTGCTTGCATCACTGACCTCCCTGCTTTGTTCACTCCAGGCTTTGTGCCAACTGCCAACACTATCAGCAAGGATTTGGTATTTTCTTCCAGGTCACTGATAAAAACGCAAAGTATCTCAGCTGGTTTGTTAGCAGAAAGGGCCCATGGGTCTGTACTTGCCACTTGTGAGTTCTCACAGAATACTTGGGTTTGTTAGCAGCTCAGCCACAAGGTCCCCCAAAGGTAGGCTGCTTAGGAAGTGCCTCCTGCCAATATTCCTCTGGTACAGGGAGAAGAGATTTGCGCGTACAGAATTCACTGTTACCACTGACAAACAGCATAATCCCTCAGAGCTGGCTCCTGCATAATCACTGCTGTCTGTTTTCACTGACCTTAGAAGCAGAACCGGAGATCAGGAGAGCTGAGAAGATGGAAGACAGCCTGCCAGAGACTCCCTTCCTCTGGGCTGATACAGGCTGCCTGCAAACCCCAAAAAGACGGGCTCAAACGTCCAGGGCTTCCTTCAGTTTTGTGGTAACAAGCACAGCCTTTTAAGGGTTCCGTTGGAGAGAGGGATGTGTTTTGAAGGAAAGCACAGAAAGGAGAGGCGTTTGTGTTGTGTACAGCAGCCCAGAGAGATACCTCTCTCTCAGGGCAGCTATGCTTTCATGCATCAGGTGCTTCACAGAGGGAGTCAGGCCAGGCTGCAGCCCCACGCAGATGGGACACATTTAATGGCCAGCTGAAATGTGAGCCAAGCTTCTCTGCTTTGAGACACTGTAATGCCTTACCTCTAAGATCTGGAATCAGGGCTGATGGCTCCATGCTGCCTGCTCCTTCAGAGGCAGCAGTCCACAGAACCACGTTCACGTTGTGATTACGTCTGCGTCTTCTTGACATACTCAAGCAAAATTTGCTTTAAGTTCCTCTCCTTCCTCTTCATTCAAGGCTGGGATTTTCATTTGTCTGGGTTCCTGAGCTGTCAGCAGCACCGGGCCCAACAGAGCAGCTGTGTGTTTTCCTCCGGTGACAGGGGCTGCTGCCGCACGGCACAGGGCTGAGGCCGGGGCAGCTAATGACACTGCCATAGCGTCAAACGCATTTCATGGCTTCCTTTGAGGGGGGCAGAATGGAGCTGCCTGGAGGCTCTGCAGACTTTAAAGGCTATTCATGTGCCAGCAACACGGATTCTGCCTGCTGCTGCACCTCCATGCTGAATGTTGCCAAAGCATCTGCAGCATTTTCGAGGGGTGCAGCAGGAAGAAATCTGAGCAGCTGCATCCAAGAGATTATCTGGAAAACAAGAAGTGGGTTCTCAGGTCAGGCTGATTGTTTTTATTACCACGGCCTGTTACATGCCCATACAATATACAGGGCACACACTCCAACACTTTGCTGCAGTCAAGATTCAGTAACACCACACACACTTTATCCCCCATGCTCCAGCTAGTGTGCAGTTCTACACCCTGGAGAGAGAAATGAGGCTGAGAGAGTTGGGGCTCTGCAGCCTGCAGAAGAGAAGGCTTCCAGGAGACCTTAGAGTAGCCTTCCAGGATCTGAAGGGGGCTACAGGAAGGCTGGGGAGGGACTATTGACAAGGCCTTGTAATGACAGGATGAGGGGCAAGGGGTTCGAACTGGCAGAGGGGAGATTGAAAGTGGATGTCAGGAGAAAGTTGTTTGCAGTGAGGGTGGTGAGACACTGGCACAGGTTGCCCAGGGAGGTTTTGGAGCACAGAAGCACAGAATGTGATCTTTGATCCTGTTGGGTGATTCTGTGCTCCACAACCTCCCTGGAGGTTTTCAAGGCCAGGTTGGATGAGGCCTTGAGTGACCTGTGCTAGTGGGAGGTGTCCCTGCCTATGGCAGGGGGTTGGAACTGGATGATCTTTGAGGTCCCTTCCAACCTTACCATTCTATGATTCTATAACAGGTTCAGCTTTAGTTCAGTTTTCTGAATGTCCAGGTCTGCTTCTCCCCACTACATACCACAGCTGTTCCAGTACCTAAATACCAACAGACTTGGCAGAGCAAGGATAAACCACTGAGACACAGAATGACAGAACATTCCAGTTGGCAAAGCCCCTCAGGATCACCAAGTCCAACCGAGATCCCTGCTCTACAAGGTGCACCCTAAACCCAGTGCCCCAGTGCCACGTCTGAACGACTTTCAAACACACACAGGGGTGGAGACTCCTGCTTCCCCCAGGAAAGTTGATTAAGTAACACCCTGCTAGTTGAGAGACCACCCAGCTACTCCCCGTGCTGTCCTACACCCACAGCTGCTATTCGCACTACACGCAGGCAAAGGCACTGCAGTGTAATTGCTGATGGCCACGCAGCAGAACACATCATATTCTCTTGTTTGTTAACTTAAAGAGATTCCACCCTGACTAAACACAACTTTTCTTTCTTTTTTTTTTTTTTTTTTCCTAGTGGCTCACCCATGATTAATGTCTCTACGAAGTTCTCCTATAATTTAATCTATTATAAGCAATGTCATTTTATCAGTAGCCTGCCACATGTAGTGCCTGTGCATTTGCTTAAAGTCTAATTAACCTTCAGCGTGGCATGGGTTAGTTAGTGTTGAAGGCTTGAGTGCCGGGGTTGTTTCAGCTTGTGTTTGCTTTTAACACCGACCTTTTCAAATCCCCTCCTAGATAATGGGATACGACTTTTCAATGGGAGATATGGCTTTCAAAACGATCCAACATAATGAAAGATAAAACAACTGAGGAGCTGAAAAAGCAAATAGTGCCTCTGACTTAAAAGGAAAACAACTATCAGTGCCCCTAGCGATTGTCTAATTTGGAGACATTTGAAAAAGACAGGTCTTAAGAGAAAAAAAAAAAAAAAAGGAAAAAGAAAAAGCTCTTTGCTGAACTCCCTGCTTCAGAGCTGTGAATTGCAGTTGGCACAAAGTCAGAGGCATACAGATAAACCCTACCTGATGCAAAGCTTCACGGCACAGAGCTGCCCCACCAGCGAATCTGAGCAGAAGCAGCCTGCGCGGCTCGGGACCAGCAGGCTGCTGGAGGTGGCAGCTGTGAGCCCACAGGGCCAACCTGAGCAGCAGGAGCTGGGCTACACCGGGGAGAGGCAGCTCCGACCCCAAGCCGGAGCTGAGGGTGCCCTGTGCCCAGCCGTGCTTGGCTCACACAGCTTGGCACGACCCACACGTCTGTGCTGCTGCCTGAGCTCTGCTCGGGGCTGTCAGAATGCTCTAGAGGACCCAAACCGAGGCAGTGATGGACCTTCACCGGGCTCAGGAGGCATTCCTGGGAGCTGCTGTGGCTCTGGAAGGAAGATCTGCTTGTGGGCCAGGCTGGGGAGGGCAGCTTAGAGAGAGAGCAGTCACCAGCATGTGCCAGAAGCAGGCATGGGCTCCTCAATTCCAGTGAACTTTCCAGCGTTTCTGTGCAGTGTTTAGATGGTGTTTGTTTAGCACCACCCTCCTTCCCACTCCTCCTTCTTAAAGGATCTTTTGGAGGTGGAAATGGCTGGAAATCATCATTTCTGAGCATACCCCAAGGCTCAGACAGCAGAAGCCTAACAGAAGAAACACAACTGCATTTGGTTTTGAGTTTTAGCCTTACACGTAAGCAAATCCACTGATCCTCTGAACCTCAGCCCCTATCTGTGACAGCCTGGGGTTGCCCAAGCCATCAGCAGGCACACTGAAGAGTTGAGGCTGCTGAAAGTCTGAGTGCTGTGCTCTCTGGTGTGCTCTCTCAAGGGAAGGGCAGGCTTGGGAGATGAGGTTTGACTTCATTTACTGCATGTGACCTTAGACTGCTGCTTAAAGCACTCTGCTCTTTGTTTCTCCAACTGTCAAACGCAGATAGTGGTTCTTACCCATTCTTAGGACAGACCTTTGAAATTTAGAAATGAAAACATTATTCACATTCAAGTGGTTCCCAGACAAGGAAAAGGAACTATTTCCACAAACACAATCTATTTATGCCTTGCATCATTCCATGTGCAATTCCTGGCACTCGCATCCGTGGCTGTGAGAGGCAAATGCTCACAGTCATTGCGTATCTGTCCAGAGCCCTGTGTGGGGCTTTCTGTGCCGATATCTGCCTGTGTTACAGACACACAGAGAAAGTGAGCCCTGCCCATCTCACAGCTGTGGGGCTGACTGCTCTCAGATAGCAAAGCTGCTAAGTATCTGGGACCTTCAAAGGTCCCAAACGCTCGGGTCTGCTGCCTAGTGAAAGGTGCACATTAAGCTGGCTGCTGGTGGAAGGGTGACGCAGTGTTTGTCAGGATGAGGCCAATCTGCTTGCCCCAGTGCCACATTCAACTAAGCTCCAGTTTTCTATACAAATGGTGACAAAGATTGCCAGTGAGCCTCTCTGATACCCAGGGAGCTCCAAGAAAAAGCTCTTTCTTTTCCAAGAACATCCCAGCAGTATCACAACAGTGTCCAATGTCCAGGACAACAAGAGATATGCTCCTGCCTGCCAGGATGGCTACAGCACCTCCTGCCCAGCCACTGCACCAGCCTGCAAACTCACCTCTGCCTTCTGCACTGGCTGTCCAAGCTCTGAAGAGTCACTGTTAACCTAAACTCTTTTCTTCCACCTCCTCCTGATTCTTGCCACCTACAGAGCTCTCCAGAGAGCTGGAGTTCCTGCTGCAGAGGCTCCTGTCTGGTTTGGGTTTGGCTGAATTAGGAAGAGAGGCTTTTCTGAATGCAACATGGGCACTATGATTAACTTTCCCCAGCCCTTACTCCATTAAATAGCTCAGAAGAAAGTTCCTAGGGTTTTTTTCTGTCTCCTGCTTGTTCTTTCTCTCTGTGCTTGGCCTCCTTTCTCTCTGCACTGCTTGTTCCCATCGTGTCAACTGTGCCTGGTGAGCAAGGAGAATATGAGTGGTAAAATGAACATGGCAGGAGGAGCAGAGTTTTCTCTGCTGCTGTTTGTAAACCAACTTGTCTGTTCCTGACTTTTAAAAACAAACTGTGAGAATATTTTCCTTTGGGAAGGTAAGGAAAGAGAGCCAAGATGCAATGGCTGTCATTAGGGGTGAATACTGGGCAAGTTGTTAGCACCTCTGGATCTAAGAATGTGTTTGGTAACAAGAAGCACAAAGATCTGCAGATGTCCCTGAAGGAGAAACAGTACATGGAAACTCTTCTTGTCAGGTTGATGCAAGTTGGTTGACCCTGACTTGGTCCAGGTTTTCACAGACCTCAGTTCAGATCTCTCCACAAATCTGATCTTTGCAGTAAGCCCTGAAGCTCTTTTTCCATTCCACACAAGAAGTTTCCCCTTTAAGGAAGCAAAGTTTTCCAGTACAGGCAATTTCACAGCTGAAAGGCACTATCATGGTGCCTTAAAGTGATTAAAAACTAAGCAAGAGGATCCATCACCTGTTTTTCCCAGCCTATTTTTGGAAGGCAGTAATTTAATATGGATGTGTGGGGTTTTGTTTTGTTTTGTGTTTTTCAGGGTAGGGGAGAGAGGAGAGTATATTTGCACTGAAAGGAGGGAGAATGGCTAAATATGAAATGGCTTCTCCTGGGGAGCCCAGGCTGAGGAAATGACTTGTGCTCAGCTCAGGAGAAAAGCAGGCCTGCTGCTGTCCTTGTGTGATGACTGCAGTAAAGGAAGAGAAGGCTGAAAGCTCATTGCAGAACGCACTGAGAGGAAGCCAAACCACCTCCAGCCCCCAGCACTCGTTTACAGCCAAGCCTGCACAGCGTGGAGAAGCAGTTGCTTGAACTCAGCAGAGAGCTACTGAGCACTGCGAGGCAAAGAAGCCATTGTGCCAAGTGCAGGTGGTGCCAGCAAAGCCTAGAAGAGAGGGCAGCCTGGGGAAGGCAAGGAGCACTCTGCTGTGGGGTGCGCCTGGGGGTCAGCGCAGCTCAGGAGCCCTGCTTGGCCAGTGCCTGCCCTCTCTGCTGAGTGGCTGCACATCTGCCCACCAGAGGACCTGCACTTTTTCCCTGGACAAAGTGGTGGTGATCATAAAACCACAGAATGTTTTGGACTGGAAGGGTCAAACCACCAAACCACCTGGAGTAAGTACGGAGATCTTCAACCAAATCAGGCTGCTCAGAGCTCTGCCCGACCTGACCTTGGGCTTCGACTGTCTCGCAGAGAAACCTGGGCCAGCATTTCACCACCTTCAGTGCAACAAATGTCTTCCTTCTATCTGGCCTAAACCTCCCCTCTTTCAGTTTAAAACTGTCAGCCCTTGTCCTATTGCTACAGGCCCTGCTAAAAAGACTGTCCTCAGCTTTCTTATACACTCCCTTTAAGTACCAAAAAGCCACATTTAAGGTCTTCCCAGAGTCTTCTCTCCTCCAGGCTAAACAGCCCCAACTCTCTCAGCCTGTCCTCGTGATTCACCTCTGGATGGAAGACCTGGGTCTGAGTAGGCAGGAAGCAGAAGATGCTGCTTGAAGAGGGCATGGCAGAGAAACTGTGAGAGCAGCAATGCCAGGGAGTTTTTAGCAGACTCAAATCCAGCACAGAGCTGATCTAAACAGTTCTTCCAGCATGTCCACAGTTTGCCTCCCAACCATTAGAGGCTGCAGCTCAGGGTCCCTGACTTCGTGTTTACACCGTGGCACTTCACTGTCCCAGGCAGGCAGAAGTGGGACTCTAAGAGATTCAGCTCAGGAGTCATTACGAGACCCTGAGGTGCACTTGAGGCACTGTCTGGGCTTCGGCCAAATCACGCAGCAGACAGAGGGGCACACTTATTGCCAGGCTGTCTTCTAACTCCTTGCCTCTCATTTGAGTTTTTAAGTCAAGGCAAGCAGAAACAAGAGCCACCCACGAGGCCACCTAGTCCACCCTCTGTCCAGAGCAGGATTTCTCTCCTGGGCACAGTCCCTTGTGCTTGGCAAGCACAACTGTAAGTGTATGGAGAGCCACACCACTTCACTCTCCAGAGTGAGCGAGACCCTAACAGGCCTGGCAGTAAGTCTGCATCTTCCTGTAGTGTTTTGCCTTTTAAAAAATACCACCCTGCTGCAAGTGAGGCCCAGTGGGGCTGCCAACCCCTCCAGCACAGGCAGCTGCCTGCTGGAGCTTGCCCTGCTCGCTGCTGAGATGCTGCATGCATCTCCAGGGCCAGACTTCTGCACACTCACCCATAATGTTTTGCTTTGTAAGGAGGCTGCTTAAAATGTCGGGGAAAGGGATGGAATAGAAATTCAAGAGCTGCTCTATGGGAATTAAAGGTGCCCCCATGCACCCCTCAACTGTGTTAATCTTCCCTTAAAAGTCAGCCCAGACAACCCCTTCGACACCATGCTTGCTCTCCACTGAACCTGTCCTTTTAGATGCTAATAGGGCAGCCAGGAGTGAATTTAGTATTCCAAGTGTGGTCACAACGAAGCCATATGGAGTGGGATCTTTTCTTCCCTTTTCCAGGAGGCGTCTTGGACTCTCTGCAGCCAAAAATTTCCCTTTCTCTTTTTTATTTTTCTGCTCAGTTACATTCCATGCACTCTCTGCTATCACCCTCAGGCTTCTCTCAGCATTACTTTCCTCATTTTTCCCTCTAAGGAGTAGCTGAGTTTTGGATTATTTCCCCTGGAAGTCTAGGCTTACATTTCTGCAAGTCCTTCTCTTACTTTATCCCCACAGGTCATATCATGTCATCAGCTATTAAGCACAATGCTAAATGTGGATGATAAGCTATGGATAAACTTTTCATTGATTTCCAAGGGGGAGGAAGCAACTGACAAGCACCAGCCTATCAGAATTTCAATTGCACCCCTCTGCCATCTGCAGCAGAAATGAGGGCACTTTTATTCACTGCAGCTTAATGAGCAATGTCTTATTTCAGATGAAATATTTTCACAAGTATTTGCAGTTTAGAAATTGAAAATCTTCTCCTTCTCCAGAAAAGAGACCACAGAATCACAGAATGGCTCAACTTGGAAGGGACCTCAGACATCATCTGCTCCAACTCCCCTGCCATGGACTCACCCAACCTGGCCTTCAGCATCCCCAGGCAGGAGGCAGCCACAGCCTCCCTGGACAGCCTATTCCAGAGTCTCACCACCGTCACACTGAATATCTTCTTCACCAGCTCCAGTCTGACCCTGTTCTGACTGAGATCCAAACCATTCCCCCTTGGCCTGTCTCTAGACACCCTGATGAAAAGTTCCTCTGCAGCCTCCCTGCAGGATCCCTTCAGGTACTGGAGGACAGCTCTGTGGTCCCCCTGGAGTCTTTTCCAGGCTGCACACCCCCAAGGAGCTGTTCTCTTAGTACAGCCAGAGTCTGAGGTGATGAGACACTGTGGGAATGCTGCTATGGGAGTCATCTGTTACATCACTCCTAAATCGCAGTTCCTCACTTAATCAGCTCGTGTGGCTTGAGATATGTAGCACTGACCACCAGAGGAAGCCTGAGAGGACAGGGCAGTGGTAGAACACAAACACCAAGTCAGCACAAGCAGCAGCCTCACTAGGATGCTGTGTCTCAGTTTCAAGCAATTCTCCCAGAGATGGGAGGTGCCAGAGGCTGTCCTTTAATTTGCTGTACTTTGTCTGATTCTCCCTCTTTCATATGCTGATTTCCAGGAAAGCAATAAAAACAATTTTCCATAATCAAAACTTCTGTACCAGTATCCAAATTTTTTAATATTTTTCCAGACCAGATCTGACACAGAAGTTTCCAAGCAGTGATGAAGCTAATAACCAATAAAGCTAAGCAATAATTAGCAGCAATAATTTAAAAATGCATTGCAATAATCAAACTGTAATAATAAAATGGAAACGCAGCCTTGCTCTGGGGAGCTGGAAAGAACATTCCAAATCCACATGTGAGCTCCATAAAGGAAGGACTGGATGCACTCTGCAGTGATGGCTCCAGAAGGTACAGCAGCAGCCACAACCGTGGAGCACTTGGCAGGAGCTTGCATTTTTTAAAGCAGTTGGCAAAAGTCACCTTGAAGATCAAGCCTGGAGAGTGCTGCTGTGGGGCTGCATGGGAGCAGGTTCTGGCAGAGGGTAGGAACCAGCACACTGGGGTGATTGGGAGGACAGCCCTGGTGGGGAGTGGGACCTAGCAGAGCAGGGACAGCAGCCTCCTTGGCTGCTGTGGGTTTGGCTGTCCCATCAGCAGTTGATGCTCTGGCTTCTAGCCAAGTTCTGCTGGGGACCCACAGGAGCTCATCCTACTGTCACGGGCTGGGCTGGGAGTGGGAGTGGGAGTGGGAGCAGGAGGCTACCTGCTGAGCACTGCTCCAGAGCCCACATCACACTCACTGTTAGCAGTAAGTGGCAGTGGATGGCTGCAAAATGCTCTGCTTGTTCTCCTACGTGAGCAGAGGACTTTGGCATTAGACAATTACCCCTCTGGGACAGAAGTCATAGTGAGGAGCATGTGCCTACACCTCAGCCACTCCAGTTTGTCTTTAGTTCAAGCCACCAAGAAGGGAGGGTTCACACCGAGGTGCTAGACTACGCAGTGTCTACGTTCTAGTGGCTGAGGCTCAGACACTGGTGTCCTCCTGCCGCCGTTCTGGTCAGGAGCTGGCAGCCCAGCAGGCGATGGCAACAAACAGCTGGGAGCAAGGACAACATTTCCTGCATGAGTGTGAAGCAGAGCCCTGCTTTAGTTCGAGTTGCTCCTGCTGTGGTTTCAGACCTGATCTGGGGAAGTGGAGCTCGCACAGGTCAAGCTTTCGGTCCGTGATGAGATGTCTTTGGGATTTGACATCTTGCCTAGGGCCCTGAATCTCATCAACTGAGCTCTTAACTTTTTCTCCTCAGTGTCCCGGGACCAGGAGTTGTTCAAAATGCCAGCTGGCAAAGAGACCAAGACGTGGTTCATCAGCTAGAAGGCTTCTGCACATGGAGAAGAGGCAGAGCGATGTTACAGCCACAGCCGCAGCTCACATCACACAGCTCTCACCAGCTCCAGGCACACCAGGCCCACATGGAACCCCCTAAACTCGAGGTACGGAGCCACCCTGCACGGCAGCGATAGGATGCAGAGGTTTTGCCATGCCAGAGGTGTCCAACCGCCTGCCACATGCCTGGTAGGTCTGCGGCATCCCCTGGGTGTGTGACAGCTCAGGCGCAGCTGCTGCGTGCCAGCACTGCAGCACTTTGCCCAAAGAAAGCAGCACCTCCTGCCTGAAAGCCTCTGCAGGTGTCGGGTGGGGGTGGCAGCCTCCCAGTAACGGGAGCGTGTATCACCCAGAGGCAGAGGCTTGGCAGTTCTCCAGCTGCAGAGCCTCAGAAGCTACAACCCAAACAGCGTCAGAGCCCTGGGGGAGCTCTTTTGGAGAAAGCAGAGAACAATCGGCCCCAGATCCCCAGACTCCTGTTATCCCCTCTGGGGGCAAGCCAAGGAGGATGTTCCCCCAGCCCTCCTGCGCACACCCAGGCCTCTGGCGTGGCTCCCTGGCAGCAGAGCTGCTCGCCTGGCTGCGAGAGCAGAGGTAGAAGGAGCTGAGCAGCATTTCCTCAGGCAAGGCTGTGCTTCCAGAACCGTGCTGCCAGCAGGAACAGCTTCCAGGTCCCTGTGAAACCCAGGGCTCTAGGGGCAGCCACGAGGCACAGCTAAGCCTGGTGAAGAGTGTTCAGTGAGAGCTCCGTAAGACCCCAGGAACGGGCTTCTTTCGTCAGCAGTGCTGCAGTCACCTATGGAACTCTTGGGAGAACGGGCTGCAGGACACGGGTGGCTGCTCAGCACTCGTGACAGACATATGGCAGACATGCCAGCGTTTGTCACCCCCTGAGAGCTCTTCTTCTTGCCTTGGACTCCTCACAGCTATTGCCTGCACACACGCACACCTTCCCAGACTGAGTGCTCTCTGCTGGTTACTGGCACTCATGCCAGTGACTTCTGTGGGACTGGTGCAGGAAATGCTTTCACACCTGGTGTACAAAATAATGCTCTACTCTGTAGATTCTCACACTCATATACTGGGAAAAGAGCAACATTCACTGCCTCTGAGAACTAGGCCTGCCACATTTGCTAGGCACTGCTAGGTGTGGTCTGGGGTTAGCAAGCAGGCTGCAATTACAACAGCCCATGGTGCACATTTTTACTCTGCCTACACTGCAAGTTGGCCATGCCAGTGTTGGTCCATCTGTAACAACATTAATGGAAATAAAGCTGGAGTGGCTGTGCTTTGCCCAGCTGAGGGCTGCCCTGGAGCAGAGCCAGAGGGAGGAACCTGATTTAATAGGTCAGTCAGATCACAACTCGCCTCGCAACACAAAAGTGAGCAGAGAATCACAGAATCAGACAGGTTGGAAGAGACCTCCAAGCTCACCCAGCCCAACCTATCACCCAGCCCCAGCCAATCAACCAGACCATGGCACTAAGTGTCCCATCCAGGCTTTGCTTCAACACCTCCAGGGACTCCACCACCTCCCTGGGCAGCCCATTCCAATGCCAATCACTCTCTCTGACAAGAACTTCCTCCTAACATCCAGCCCAGACCTCCCCTGGCACAACTTGAGGCTGTGTCACCTCCTTCTGTTGCTGGTTGCCTGGGAGAAGACCCCAACCCCACCTGGCTACAACCTCTCTTCAGGTAGCTGCAGAGAGCAATGAGGTCTGCCCTGAGTCTCCCCTTCTGCAGGCTGCACACCCCCAGCTCCCTCAGCCTCTCCTCACAGGGCTGTGCTCCAGGCCCCTCCCCAGCCTTGCTGCCCTTCTCTGGACACCTTCCAGCTCCTCAACAACTCTTTTGAATTGAGGGGCCCAGATAGCCAGTTATCTATGATAGCCAGACATCTATGATATCTATGATAGCCAGACATCTATGATAGCCAGAGATGCTAAAAAGAGCTGCCCACCTATGGGCTTAGATCACAGGGGACCTTCTGCGAGGAGCTCTGTGGTGAATCAGTGCCACCTGCACTTCAAAGGCAACTCATGGAAGAAAAGTGAGCCCATGACCTTTGGCTCTTCACTGAGAATAAGCCCAAGAGACAGCTGCTGGGCTTTCTTAACTCCATTTGATACGATACTGGGCATTCATGAGCCATTAGACCCCCAAACTGCTTGGCTTTGCTATTTCTCTGTTCTGTCTGGAGGCATTCCTCTGGCTTTAGAGCTGTCTGAGCTCTCCTGAAGGGCCAGGTGCACGTGGGAGGGCTGTGCAGGTAGGGCACAAGCCTTTGGCAGCAGAGTGCTTCTGAAGCCCAGCACTAAAGCCCAGCCCTGCTGTCCTGCCTGTCTCCAACCTGTCAGGCAGAGATGGAGATTGGCCTTGTGACTGGTTTCATGTCTTCAACAGACCTTGCTGAGTCAACACAACTCTGCCAAGTGGCCTCAGTCAAAGCCATTTCACCATTCTCCCACAGGGCATTTGAGTTACACAGGTAATGACAACAGCAACAGACCCAGCAAGTATAAATGCTCTGAGTAAGAAATCACTGCTCCCAGGTCTACTTGCACTTCCCTGCCAGTGTCCCTGTGACATTATCATCCTGACACCCCCACAGTGTTTTGGGGAACAGAAGAGATAAGACTTGAGCTTCAGATGCAAGCAAAAGAAAATGGAGCTCTATAAATATTTCTGCAGTTAAAAACTGTGAACAGTAAAGGGCCATGAGCTGGCAATGTGCACTCACAGACCAGGCCAGCAGGGGAGATTCTGTTCCTCTGCTCTGCTCTGGTGGGACCCTGTCTGCAGGGCTGTGTCCAGCTCTGGAGTCCTCAGCACAGGAAAGACATGAAGCTACTGGAGTGAGCCCTGAGGAGGCCACAGAAGTCATCAGAGGGCTGGAAGAGCTCTGCTGTGGAGACAGGCTGAGAGAGTTGGGGTTGTTCAGCCTGCAGAAGTCACCCTGCTAGGAGCACTGCAGCAAAGAAAGACAAGATGAAGACTCACAAGACTCACAGCCTGAGCCAGGATGCATCCTCTTGCTCACCATCCATCTGCAGGAGCCATTGCTGAGGATGGTGCAGGGCTGGGACCTTTCAGCAAGGGCAAGGTAGATAGGATATAGCTGAGGGAGGAAATCCTGAGGAAACCACAGCCTGAGCTGCCTCGGGAAGGGGCACACAGGGCACGCAGCCTTGGCAGCCAGGACTGCTGCTCCCTCCCACAAGCACTGCCAGTTTGGGGAGCAGCTTTCTCATGGCTTTCCCTATGGCAATAGCAGCAAACACATCCCAAGTGCCAAGGAGCATTATAGAATCATAGAATGGTAAGGTGGGAAGGGACCTCAAGGATCATCCAGTTCCAACCCCCTGCCATAGGCAGGGACACCTCCCACTAGCACAGGTCACTCAAGGCCTCCTCCAGCCTGGCCTTGAACACCTCCAGGGAGGGAGCAGCCACAACCTCCCTGGGCAACCTGTGCCAGTGCGTCTCACCACCCTCACTGCAAACAACTTCCTCCTGACATCCAGTTTCAATCTCCCCTCTGCCACTTCAAACCCATTGCCCCTTGTCCTGGCATTACCAGACCTTGTCAATAGTCCCTCCCCAGCCTTCCTGTAGCCCCCTTCAGATCCCGGAAGGCTACTCTAAGGTCTCCTGGCAGCCTTCTCTTCTGCAGGCTGCAGAGCCCCAACTCTCTCAGCCTGTCTTTATAGCAGAGCTTTTTTTTTCTGTGGGAGGGAGGGGGAAAAGGGGGGTGCCCAGGTCACAGAATCACAGAATCATTCAGGTTGGCAGAGACCCTTGGGATCACCAATCCCACCACAACCCCTCCTGTACAAAGTTCACCCCTAAACCGTATCCCCAGACCCCACATCTAAACCACCTTTAAACACACCCAGGGTTGGAGACTCTGACACTCCTCAGGCAGCCTGCTCCAATGCCTGACCACTCCTTCTGCGAAAAGATTTTTGCAGTCCCTGCCTCTTCCTTGCTGCAGATCCTAACGTGTGACCTGCAGGCTGCAGAGGGATTGGCAAATTTAGCTGAAGCCCAGAGCAAAGCCCATTGGAGATGAAGGTGTGTGCCGGCAGCGCCGTGCCTCCTGCAGCAGCCCTGACACCAGGCTCCATCTGCGCTTGTCTTAGCAGGGTCCTGGTGCCCGTGTTTGAAAGGCTCCCATTGTATGGCTGCTCTTTGTTACCAGGTTTCCCATGGTGGCCACTGTTACATATCTGACATTGTTTGAGCTAATTAAGCCGGGGAATCAGGGAAAGCACATTTCCGGAGGGGATTTATTGCCAAAAGATATTTCAGCTGAAGAGGAAAGAAAAAAAAAAAAAAAGGAAATCTCCCTTTATGTCCAGCATTCCTGAGCTGCTTCATGATATTCAGTGCTCAGCTTCACGGAAATAAAGCGACAATAATGTCAAGAAGTTAGAACTTGAGCAGTTTCCCTCTGCTAGGCTGAAGTTAAAAGCAGTGCAAGGGATCAGTGTAGGCAGGCAAAGCAGAGCCTTTTGCTGGCTCGGGCTGGGAGCAGAGGTGTTTGCTAATCATTTACATACAAAGGATTGTTTGCTCTCAAGTCAAGCACTTTGCAGTGCTCTGCACCCACGTCTAGGTTTCCTTAGAGGACAAATGCAAGCACTTTTCCATCTCCACCGGTGTCTGCTGAGGCACAGCAGCACTGGAGCCTGCTTGCCTGCCCCTCCAGTCTCCTGGCGAGGGATGCCCACGGGCAGAGCCTTGCAGGCAAGGTGGTAGCCCACCCAGCTGAGAAGGGAAGCTCTGCTCCTACATATGGGTGTTGTCCTTACATTCCCTGTGAGGAAATCCTGTGCATGAGCAAAGCCTTGCTCTTCTTCCAGATGATGTTAGCTACCCTTTTTACGGGTAGTGTCAGCCAGAACACTTCAGCTTTCCCAAACACCATCAACGAAGTGGGTTTTGCCCAGGGAAGAAGAACAGGCTGGCAATGGCATCTCTAGAAGGCACTGGCAGTAGCCTTCACTGCAAGCAGAGACTGCAATTTGCCATCACTGTACTGTCAAAGGAAAGCTTTCTAATTCCTAACTGAAAAGCTGCACTTTGCACATGCTCACCACAGAGGAGAGTCCTTTAGCCACACTTCCCTGGCACTGGGCCTGCAGAGAGCAGCCGACAGCTAATCCTTCAGGTCAGGTGAGAGGAGTCTGGGGCAGAAGAAACTGCACCCTGGCTGATGCCACACAGGGGTGTCAGTGTCAGGCTGAATAGCAACACTTCAGTTTTCCCTAATGGTTTGGTGTGTTTTACAGAGGAAATGCCAGGGAGTGGAAAGCCAGGGAGCTCCACAAGGAAGGTTCCCTTTGTAATCCCACACCAGGCACTCAGTGCACTTTTTTTTTTTTTTTTAAAGACCTATCTTTAATTAAATGATGATGCTAATTTTTCCCTAAGTCTCCAGCCTCATGTAGAGCATAGGATGGTTCCACTGTTCACATTAATGAAGGCTGCACTGAGCAGAAAGCCCTGGGCTGTCGGGTCCTCACCCCAAGTGCTGCAAGGTGTGCAGGCCACAGGTCACAAGAAGGGAGAAGGTCACAGCGGTGCCTTAGGAATTCTGCTACAGGCTGGCATGCCTGCTCCTGGCACTGCACCCCTGTAGCACAGAGCCACAGAGTGGTTTGGGTTGGAAGGGACATGCTCACCCTGCAGTGAGAAGACACCTTCAACAAAATCAGGTTGCTCAGATCTCCGCCCAGCATGACCTTGAGTGTTTCCAGGGAGGGGCTTCTACCACCTCTCTAAGCAACCCATGACAGTGTTTTACCCTCATCATAAAAAATGTCTTCCTTCTACCTAGCCTGAATCTCCCCTCTTTTAAAAACCATCACCCCTTGTCCTATCACAACAGGCTCTGCTAAAAAGATTGGCCCCTTTGGTGTGATACTGAATAAGTCACTGCTGGTGAAATGCACATCTGCCCATTGCTGTGCTCCTGCCTCAGCACCCAGGGACCCCTGACCCTGCTGCTGCTGCTCCCAGGTGGGCCACTGGGGAAGCAGCACTGCAAGAGAAGATCCTCCCCAGCAGGCCAGAGCTCCCTGCTCTGCAAATAAGCAAGAATAAAGAGCGGAGCAGATCGATACTGGGCTTGCACTCAGGTAACCATGACAGGTGTCAAGTGCTTGTGGGTACAAACCTGCCCCAGCGCTGCAAGAAACCTTGCAAAGAGGGGGAGAGGTGGGGAGAAGGGTGGTATAGAGATGGCTGCAATGATGCCTTCTGTGGCAGGGGCTGGAAGGGACCTCTAGCAACCACCTGCTCTAACCCCCCTGCTGCAGCAGGGTCACCTAGAGCAGGGTGACAGGATCCTGTCCAGGCAGGTTTGGGACCTCCCCAGAGAAGGGGACTGCAGAACCTCTCTGGGTAGCCCATTCTGGTGCTCTGTCACCCTCCCAGGAAAGAATTTTCTTCTCACATTCAGATGGAACCTCCCAGGTTCCAGCCAGGTCCCAGGAGGTTCCTCTCACCTCCTTTCCACTACGTGGAGAGGCAAGAGAAGAGGAAGGGGGAAGAGGGACAGAGCCCCGAGTATTTTGCATTCCACAGCAGTGCAGGTGCTGAACTTTAGCACTGTGTAGAAAGGAGCTCTCAGTGTTTCCATGCTGCTTCTCCCTTCTCTCTCTCCAGCCCCTATTCCTATGAGACTCAAGCCTATTAGGAGTCTGGTGGTGAGTGCTGGACACTTGGAGGAGGAGCGGCAAAGGCAGTAGCACCACGCAGGCAAGTGGGAGAACAGTGTCCTTACCACCTTCCCCGGCACGGCAAGCTGAGAGCTCAGGGCACGGCAAGCAGATGGGGAGCAGCAGGCAGGCTGCGCTTTCCCGAGGCCAGGGATTGAGATGGAGCTGCTGCAGCTTCACTGCAGGGTGCCCCAGCCGTGGCAAACGCTACCCGCTCCAGCACGGGGCTGTGCTGCTTTGCTTTGCTGTCTAATACTGGTAATTATGCAATTCTGAGACAACTTCCCTGTCATAACCAGGGCAGTGATGCTGACAAAACAGGCTTTAAATAAGCACTTGTCAAAGGAACAGCTATTTTTGTTTGCCCTATTTAGCACTGTGTTTAAGGTCTGCAGTGGAAATCTCAGACAACTTTAAACACATGGTGCAGTTACTTTATCACTGCATCACAGCATTAAAAGTCTCCCAAGCCTGGAAAATCAAAGTGTTCTAGCAGGACCTTCTGGTGGTTCCTGCCTGCACAGCAGGATCACAGGCTTTGCAAGGCCTGCCTGAGAGCCAGGAAGCACAGAAGAGCTTAGGGTTGGTGAGCCCTTCTTCGGACTGTAAGGACTGCTGGGCAAAAGAGATTCAATGTCCTGCCTGCCCTATCTCTTAGACCTCGGGAGGGTGCTCCAGGGGAGAAAAAAAAAAAAAAAGACTCAAGGCAAGACTTAGCAGCCCTGCTGCTGCTCAGGCAAGAACCCAGCAGAAAGCAATCTCAGGGCTTCTTTGCTCACAATTAAGAAAAGACAAGAGATCTTTTGTCCCTTCCTTCACAAACCTTGCCTGAGGTGATGGTCTCCAGGCTCCTCCAGCACTGAGCTGGAGCTTGCTCGGTGCTGGAAGCAGGGAACACAGCTACAGCTTCAACCCATGACTGGAGGTTTCTTATCCCAGGTGCTGTGCTGGGGCAACTATGAGGCCATGCAGCAAAGATGGGATGTGGACAACCCAAGCTTGCTCCTCAGGTATGGGAAGGGAGGTTGGGTGGCTGGTGACAGGAGTATGACAGTCACTAAGGAGCACTTCCTTCAGGGAATAAAGCCACCAGCCAAGCACAAAAGGATTGCACAGGTGGAAGCAACTGCATGCTGGCTTGTTTGGGATACTCCCTTTCTGCTTTCTTCTGCACCTTCAGACTATGGACTTCTGAGATTATTTGTTCCTGGGAAATGTGTGTTGTGTTTCCAGATAGTTCCTGGAGGTCTGCTACTACAGTAGCCTCACCTGGTTACTTTACAAAGACCTGTGAGCAGGAGGGAGAGGGTTCAGGAGGATCCTTGCTACCTTTAAGCAGAAGCATTTGGGGGTCCTATGCTTTGAGCAACACCTTTGCCTTCCCCTCCTTCCCATCTCCACCAGTGGATGCCAGGGAGGCAGCAAAGCCAACACAACACATGGGAAGTGGTCTGCTAATCTGAAACAAGAGAGGGCTTCTTGTATCAGCTCCTTGTCAGACAAGAAATCATTGCTTTAACACCATGGGTTTGGTGCACTGTGTACAGAAATGCAGTTAACTGCTCCACTTTTGGAGCAGAATGGAATTTTATGACATGTATTAAAGCAATCCTGGCACTGAAGTAGTACCACCTGTGTCTCTGTCCCCATGGCATTCCCTCTCTTCTCTGGTGCAGGGGATAAAAAACAGGTAAGTCAGGAGCTCAGCAGTTGTGCACTTTGGTGGCAGCTGCCTTCCTGCCCTAAGCCTGTCCTGCTTGGTTGCTGGGGGGGACACAGGTGACCCCATCTTGCTTGAAATGCCCAGCTGCTCTCTATCTCCTAACCCCTGACACAGCTCCAGCAGCACCACTCACCTACTGCTCCAGAGGCTGAGCCAGGGGGCCCAAAATAGCCTCTTTTCTGATAACCCAGGGCTGCACTTAAGAGGCAACACTCTGGCATGCCAGATAAGATGTGCACAGCCTCCTCTGGTGACCTCCAGAGCCTCCCTCTGCTGGGCCCATGCGGTGCTTGTCCTTGTATGTGGATGTTCTGAGAAGACCTCTCCAGGACAGGCTCTTGGTGAGGTCTGACAGGTTGGATGAAATGGGGGTCAGGGCTGGCGAGCCTGCTGTAGAAAGAGTTGGACTGGATGATCTCCAGAGGTCCCTTCCAACCTCCACCACTCTGTGACTCTGTCATGTGAATTAAGCCAGGCACCCACCTGCCCAACCAACTCACCATGGCTGGAGAGCAGGATCCAGGGCCACACAACTCAGTGGAAAGGGAACTTGGTGGAAGCTGAGATGGCTGTAGCCCTCTCGGTGTGCTCAGGGGTTTCCAGCCAAGTCAGTGCCGAGAGCAGCTGTAGCTTAAAGGCTTTTGTCTGTCCCTGCAGGATGTGTGCAGCCAGCTAGTTAGTCAGCTCTGCAGCAGCCAGCCCAGGCTGGCATTCCTCACACAGACCCAGACATATGTATTTATATACACACACCTGTCAGCAGTTTTTGTAACATAGAATTTCTAGGATGCAAGGCAGCTCCCAAAGCTAGAGCTGCCACCCTAAAGCACCTGTCCATTCAGAACCAGTCCAGGTATCCATACAGGGCTACGTATTAGCACATGCATGAAGGTTTTTGCTAGTTCTGCTGCTGGGAGCCAAGCTGGGTCAGGTCAGCCTCACTGCACAGTTGTGCACTCACCCAGGGGTGCTTGTGCCACACACACTTTGCTCTGAACCACTACAAGATTCCTTCCCACTTGTTGGTAACTGCAGGAGAGCCTGGGAGTGCTGGGGTGAATGGGGGGAACTGCAAAGGGAGGCACCGAGGCAATCTAGGCTCTGCCTCCCCTAAAGCAATCGGGTCCCAGCTCGGGCTACAGCATTGCCATGCAAGCAAGCACAGGTTCAAAGTGCAAATAAATACGTGCTGGAGGGCTCCCTGTGGGGATGGAAGGTGAATGAAAACAAAGGCAGAGATGTGGTAAACACACCCAGCCCGTCTGGAAGGAAGAACAGGTTTGCACAGGATGGGAGCTAGCAGCACGTATGGCTGCTCTGCTCTCTGAACTCTGGCAAGCCATCTGAGTTTCCATCCTTCCTGCAGACAGAAAGCATCTACCTAATTGACACAGGAGGGAGGCTGGATAATTAATATTGGTCAAGTGTTTTGACTTAGACATAGCCTAATTCACTCATCTGCAAGGCTCATTCCAAGGCTCAGGAGGAAGGCTCTGGCAATGCCACTCTCACATCAGATCTAGCACTCAGCTCCTCTGCTGAGCCCCATGAGTCTGCAGGTGTGTGCAGAGCCCACCCCCCACCCCCAAAATGCACACAGCTGGCACATGGCATTAAAAGCACAGTGACCAAACTGGGAAGTGCAATGCTGTTGCTGCAGGCAAACTGAGGCCTCCCTGGGCTGCAGATTGCTCCTTGCAGCACTCCTAGGTGTGGGCTGCTCCAAAAAGCACAGCAGAAGAGCACTCATGTGGGACGAAGGAGTTTGTCTATAGAGACAGATGGCTCTGTGTGATTCCTTTACAAATGGAGGCTCCAGTGCAAACACCTGGGCATCCCATGTCCTCTGAGGGGCAAAGAGAGAGAGCTGCTGACCAGACCAGCAAGGATTCCCTGTTGCATTCAGATGCTGACTGTGAAAAGTGAAGCTCTGCTTTGCTTGACTGAGCTTTACCATGGCAGTTACTGTTTTGAACAGTGAGGAGATACCTACTGCCTCTCCTGGGAAAGTGGAGGCAGCTCGCTTCAGAAGCTATTTACAGGGAGGTTCTCAGCTCAGCTCTCTATTTTTGGCTTTATGTATTCCCATCTGCTTGAGCTTCCCCTGCAATCACAGCTTTGTGATTAACCCATCAGAATAAATGGTTGCAGAGCATCTAGGGATAGGCAGAAATGTAATTATTCATTTATCGATAGCTGGTCAGGGAGATACTGATTTATATAGGATATTAAATGCTCTGGAGCAGGGAAATGAAGTGCTACTAGGATTTAGATAAGGAAATATTGCCACCTTGGTTTCTACTTTGAAACACCTGTGAGGAGAACATCACTTTACTAATATTAGATCATTGGAACACTGAATTGTTTAGGGATCTCCAGTAGAGGCTGATGCAAGTGTAAAAGTCAAATTTGGTTAAAACTCCTGCATGTTCTTCCTTAGGAGTCTCTATTGTTAGGCACCTGTGGTACTTGCCAAGCAGAGAGTTCAGTTAAGACACCTCTCTCTGTACCTGCCTGTTTGTCTCTTTCTCCCCTGCTCCATGGGTGATGTTACAATTGCTAGACATCACCTTTTCACACTCTTCATTTCGAGCCAGGCTCTCATAAGCATCCTATTTCAGGCAGCAGATGCCATTAGCCCTGCTGCAGCAGAGGACTGCCTCTGCACAGGGAAGGACAAGACAATTCAGTCAGCACAGGAGCAAGTTCCTGCGGAGCAGAAGCGACACAGCCCAGGAAAGGACTGGCTCATGCCACCTAAGAGCCGCACGCTGGTAGCCAGCCCTTCGGCAGAGAAGCCAACGGGGCTCTGCTCCACTTGCCACTTCTGACACTGCACCCCTCTGGCCCTGGGCCTGAAAACACAAGGCAGAGAGCTGCCAGGGGACACTACTGCATGGCTCCTGGGGCAGGCTGCCTGAGCCTCACTTGTGGAGGGAAGCAGCCTAAAAATGACTCAACAATCCTCCAAACGCGGAGGCAATGCCCTAGAAGAGAGGGAGGAGGGCTGCCATGGCACACATACCCCATGGCATCTCATCCCACTCCATCCCATCCCCCAAAACTCACAGTAGTATGCAGTTCTGGCAGCCTACTGTGGGTGTGCACACACCCATGCTCACAGAATCGATGGCTCAGGTTGTCACTGTGCAGTGTCTGACACCTGACCTGTCTCTGGGAGCAGCAATAACTTCTGTGCCTGCGCTGCTCACTAGGTGTCTGTGCACACCTTGCTGAACTCCTCCATCTTTCCTTTCCCTTTTGCCTCTGCAGTCACATTGGTGTTTTCCATATTCTATCTTCTCTCTTGTTCTAAAGAGGCCTCAGCAGAAAAACAAACCACAACAAAACACAACAGGCCCAAACTCTCCAACTGCCTTCCAGGGCAGTGCAGCTCCATCTCTGAGCCCAGTTCATTAATGACAAATAAAGGTTTGGGATTCTCTCAGAGAGAGAACTTAACAACCTCTGGTGTGGGCTGCTCTTTAAGAATACATTTCCCACATCTTGTTTCTAAGGATGGAAACAAATGTCACTTCCTCCCTTCCACAAAATGCTTTAGAATATATTTTCTTTCGCTTTTTTTCCCCACTGTCATACATCCCTATCACCTAAGTGCTGCCCAGAAAGGTGTAATGTCTGAGGTCAATGAAAGAGGAAAACAAAACCCTGAGAGCAGCTCAGAAGCTGCCTTTACGCTCACCACTTCTCCCAGCAGCAGTGGCAAAGTTTAGCAGCAATCTATTATTAAACAGCCCAGGCTAGGGAGGGAGGCCTGGAGCCAAGGTGGATCTTAGCATGGTGCTGTAACCCCACAGGTGCCTGGAGAAGGTAAAGACAGGAGGATTATTTGCTATTTTTGACAGTAAGAATGGGATTCCCAGGGAATTAGTCAAGGAGTGGATTCAAGACTAAAAGAAGTCACCAACAGAGTCTCTTAGGCTGGGCAGTCCCTGCCAGAGGATGTTTAAGATGGCAAAGATATAAACAAGCTCAAAAGTTGAGGATGTTTAGATGGCAAAGGTATAAGCAGGTCCAAAAGTTGATTGCAAAAGGAGGTGAGACTGATTAACCATGATCAACATAAATACAATCACAGATGCTGGGCAGGGGATGGACACAGAACAGACATTCACAATTTCTCAGTTTTACTATGTGTCCAGCAGCTCAGGGTCGGCTTCTTTTGCTTGCCCAGGAGGTAAATTTCTACCAAACATATCTAATGATGCTGTGCCGATTGCCAGAGGATGCCAGGAAGGCCAAAAGTCGATTGGACAAACTGAGATCAGAAAGGACTCTGGAGGGATGTCAAACACAACAGTACAAAGCCATCCTTCAGCCCAGCTTGTCAGAAGCTGGAAGCCTAAGCCAGGGAAGGCCAAAGCTGAATTTGCCCTTTTCTTGCAGTTTCCTGCAGCATCTGCTCTCGCTGGCTGCCGGAGAGCTCTGTGTGGCACTCAGCCTGACCCCTCTGCTGGTCCTGCAGATCTCTGACTGATCAGTAGCAAAGTGACATTTGGGTCCTCCTCAGACTAGGAGAGATGCTGAAAGGCAGGGAAATGAGCCAGTTTACAATGCTCCTGCAGCCTGGCCTGTCCTGCCAGCTGCCAGCATATCTCTGCGTGCTATAAGCCTAATGGATCTGGCACTCAACTCCACAACCATCTCAGGTTGCCCAGTTTGGGGTTTTCTCACCAAAAGCTTTAGCTGCAAGAATCACACAAAAGTGGCAAATATTGCTGCAGCTGGGTTAAACCTTTGTGAAAAAAAGGCACTTTGGAGTCATCTTTCACTTTAAGTGGCTGTAGGAGGCACCAAGCAGGTGTCATGGTCCTTCTCCTCACTCCCTGCAAAAGGCAGGCAAGATACTGTCCTGCTATTGCCATTCCATCGCATTTTTAGGGACCAGGCTGCTCTGCCCTGAAGCTCCTAGGCTGAGCATTGATGCAGGGAGTGTATTTATTGGTGTAGGGAAAAAAGAAAGCTAAGAAGTAGAGGGAATAACAGCTCACAGAAGCCAAGGAAAGTTTGAACAGAAACTGGTGATTGGGTTTTGGTAGAATGCTGCTAGCAGTTTGGGGTTGGAGCGTTGACCAAAGCAAAAGGTAGGGCAACAAGCTCTTGTTTCTGGGTTCCCTCTGTGCTGCCAGAAGCAGGTTTCCAAACACAGAGAACTGCAGCAGAGGCACCTGACTGCATCACCCATTTCTCCTCCTAACTGGAATAAGCCAGAAGAGTTTGAATTTTCAGCCTAGAGGGATAGTAACTTTGCAGAAGCCAGTGAGAGGGGCGGGCTGGCCCCACTCTGTGTGCAGGGTGATTGCTGCAGGTGCTTCCACCACCTGCCAGGAGATCCCACTGCTTCCTATGTTGCCTCAGCTTCCGGCAAGGAAAGGCAGATGTTTGGCCTGGCACCAGGCTGCACCAAGAAATGCTCCCTAGTCTGCAAGTGAGTCCTGCAAAGCAGTGCCCAGGCATTCCTCAAGAGCACCCTCACAGCCACAGAGGAGTTACTTCAAAGCGTGCCAGGCCAAGTCTCAGCTGGGTTTATCTCAGGCACCATTCTGTCACTGGATCACCCCAGTTCCCTGCTCCTGTTTGCAGGCCCTGCCTGTGGGGGTGATGAGGCTGGTTCCCCAGCACAGCTAAGCAAATCTCTATACACCCAAGAAGCTCTCCAGAGGTTAGAGAAGGGGAGCTTCAGAAAGGTTACCCTGAAAAGCAGCAGTTCCAGAGCTCTGCCATGTGAGCAATTCTATCTCTGCAAAAGCAGAGAGGATAAGAAAAGGCCTCTCTGGCTTTGTAGCTGAGACAGAGGCACTGCCTCTCCCTGCTGCTTGCCTTTGCTGTGTTGTTTCCCCCTCTGGTATATAAATGGGGAAGCATCTTAGGCCCAGAGCTGAGCCGTGGGAGTCTGCGAGGCAGTAAGTGGAGGTGACAGGTTCCTGGCAATATTAAACATTAACAGTGAATATTTTTGTGGGTATTTAACTCCAGGATGTTTCATGTTAGGTAGCAGAAACAGAACATTCCCCCCTCCCCCCCACTGTCTTGTTCTTTACTCCTCTGCTCCGTGGGTTCAGAAGGCAGGCGCCAGATGCCAGCTCCTCCAGGGCTGAGATGTCTTTATCTAAAGCAGCGCCAGCCGCTGGTGACGTGGGGACAGGAGCTAATTCTGTCCTCTGCTGAGGCTGTGGCTCGGCGATGGGGAACACTTGGAGCACGAGGTGGGCATGCTCGTGTCTGTGCACAGCGATGTGGCTGAGGCTGAACACAGAAACCCTGCTCATTTAGAAAGCAGCTGAGGGGGAGAGCTGGAAATTTAAGGTGCTCTTTTAAAGTGCTGCTGAATACTTGGCCCGGTGCTGGAAATGTCTGCTTGCCCCTCAGAGAGCTTCCTGAACTTCCCACCTTGGGGAGCAGCTGGCCCAGAGGACAAATGCATTTCTGCTGCGAGACAGGAGGAGTCTGCTCAGGGAAGGAGCTGCCTCGAAGCACCCACTGCCCTGCAGCTCTGCCCCCTCAGCATCCATTCCTGGCATCCAGCTGGGCTGTCCTTCAGCTAGCCTACAGCTGTGGCCCTGGCACATCAAACCCACCAGGTCAGCCACAGGGAGAAGCAGCTTCTATCAGCAAGCCCTGGGTGTGGTGGGAGCACCAAGAGGTGCGGGAGCACAGCCTGTGTGCTCTCACTGCCAGCAAGCCCTGCTGCACTGGGCAGCCAGGAGCCAGCAGAGGAAACATTGCCCTCATGCAGCAGGAAATGTGCAGAAGGTCCTCAGCAGCAGCACTGCCCCCAAGCACCCAGGCTGTGCTGTGCCATTCCTCCCAAAGAGCCATCCCACGGGACTGGCTCTGTTCCTGCTCTTCTGCTGAGCTCAGTGGCTCTTGGCTGAGAGCATCTGAGGAGCTGCCCCCCCGATATGAAAGAGAGGTAGAGATGCAAATGCACACAGCCCTGCAGATCTCCACTGGCAGGTCCCCAGGCAGGGAATGAGACCTCAGGATGGCCTGGAAGGATGGCCTTGCTCCCTCACCCAAACACCCCTGAGGGCCAGCATGCCAACACCTTCATTATAGAAGACTTCTTCCTTCTATCTAGTCTCAGTCTCCCTTCTTTTGGTTTAAAACTCTCACTCCTTGTGACGGTTTCCAGCAACAGGCCCTACCAAAAACTTTGTCCCCATCCTTCTGGATGCACTGGACCCTCGCATGTCCCTGAGAGTGGTTTTCACAGGAGGCATAAGGTCAGAGTCATGCAGTTCTCTTTCTTCCCTGCCTACAGCAGGGCTTTGTTCCTGGACCAGCAGGCCAGCATTGCCCCCTGCAAGCGAGGAGAAGGAGGCGATGGCAGAGGCCGTGGCGATGCCACTCAGGCTCTGCCTCCTCGGGCTCCCTGCATGGGACTAACTGGGTCACTCTCCTCCAGCAGCAAGGTTGTTTTGCTTCCCCCTCCAGTAAAACTGGCTTTTATGTAAATAATTTTTGGATCAGCTGCACTGAACTAATTATATGGGTCATTCAAATTTCTGCTTCTGGAAGTAATTATGGCCTTTGGGAGTACACTGTATAATACCAATTCATGATTGGAGACTGAGAGTCTTCCTTATCTGCATGGAGAGTAGAAAGCCAAGTTAGCAAATCTTCCTCACGTCCTGGGGGCCACAGAGTGCTTCCTCTGCTGTGCACAGAACTCCCTCTTGGTCTAATAAGCATCTCCCCTTCCTCCAGAGCTGCACACCGAGGACTCTCCTTCTGGCTCTGCATCAGCAGCCTCCAGACTGCCATTTGGGACACTGCTCCAGCAGCCTTATTGACTTTCTTTTTTTCCTTCCTGAAGCTTTATATCCCACTAGCTCTTAACTGGGACACCACATTAACGAGAAGGAAACCTTGTGGAGAGGGGCAGGCCTATGTGGGACAATGAGCAACTAGGAAGATGGGACCATGGACACAAAGATGCTCAGAGGGCTGCAGCAGCTCTCCTATGAGGAATGAGGCTGAGAGAGTAGGGGCTCTGCAGCCTGCAGAAGAGAAGGCTTCCAGGAGACCTTAGAGTAGCCTTCCAGGATCTGAAGGGGGCTACAGGAAGGCTGGGGAGGGACTATTGACAAGGTCCTGCAATGCCAGGACAAGGGGCAATGGGTTTGAAGTGGCAGAGGGGAGATTGAAAGTGGATGTTAGGAGGAAGTTGTTTGCAGTGAGGGTGGTGAGACACTGGAACAGGTTGCCCAGGGAGGTTGTGGAGCACAGAAGCACAAAATGTGATCTTCGATGCTTCTGTACTCCACAACCTCCCTGGAGGTGTTCAAGGCCAGGTTGGATGAGGCCTTGAGTGACCTGTGCTAGTGGGAGGTGCCCCTGCCTATGGCAGAGGGTTAGAACTGGATGAGCTTTGAGGTCCCTTCCAACCTAAACTGTTCTGTGATTCTATGATCTGGTGAAGAGGCAATGAGCTTACACAAAGACACAGGTATCCTAAAGATTGTTTGCAAGAGGCTCTGAGGTTGCAGAGCTGCCCAGGTTAGCAGGGCTGTCCTTGGGGCTGTTCTCATCTTGGCAGTGCTGCATCACTAGGCCCATGGAGCAAGCACACAGCCAGCACTGCCTCCTTGGTCCCATGGCAAATGCCCATGCTGTGGAAAGCTCATTTACCTCCAAGCATCAGGCTTCCACCAGGAAGAAGGACCACAAGCTCTGAGCTAAAACAAAGCTGTGTGACACCAGAGTGGGTGAGGACATCAACCTAGAGACACAGTAAAAATCACAGAACCACAAGATGTGGGGGTGGGAGGTGGAAGGAGCCTCTGGAGATCATCTAGTCCAACCCCTCAGCTATAGCAGGCTCACAGGAAAAAATCAGTTCACAGAGGGGGCAGGATAAATGTGATCAGGCTTAAAAAGCTTGTATGTATATAAGGTATAAACCCAGGATGCCTGCTGATGCCAAGCCCCATTACAGCTCAGTAAGTGTAGAGCCAGCATGGTACAAGCCCCACAGGGAGGGTGCATGGAAGGGCTGGAGAGAACACATCACTTACAAAGGTGTGTGATGGGAACAGAGAGGATCTTACCAGCTGCAACAAGCACCACTGCTGAGGCTGAGCAGCCAGTGCCTGACTTGCACATCACAGCCTCACTCCTCTGCATCTGGCCCTTTCCTAAGAGCGGGCCCAGAAAATGCAGGCAGCTCTCTCTGAAAAGCAAGCCTCTGCTAGAGCCAAATTTGACAGAAGGAAGTGCATGAGGGTTTGGACTCACATTCACTGATCAGACAGCCTGGGCAGCAAAGCCTGCAGCCCTGCAGCTCGTGCCTGCCCTTCTGCCACCACCGCTGCTCTGGGATGCTCCACGCCAGTCCCACTGCTGCTCTCACTCTCAGCTTGCTGTCTTGCTGCCAACTCACCCTCCTCGGGAGTCTGCACTTGCAGTTCATCCCGGGAGCCTGCAATGCAGGCAGGGGAGCTGACACGCAGATGCTGCTTGCAGGGTCACTACCTCCTTGCAGAGGGCTGGGGAACTCTCACACCTCTGCAGCACTGCTGCCAAAGCCTGCTCCAGGTGAATCCTCCTGTCTTTATCTACACTGCATTTGCAAAACTTCCACTTCTACAGAGAGAGGCTGCCAGCATGGGAAGCTTGCCAGAGATGTGTGAGGATGGAGGGAAGAGGCTTGCCTGCAAGGCTGCATCCTCCACTTGCCCTGCATCCACCACTCTGGCTTCTTCTGTACTTCTGCAGCAATCGCTGGGGACAGCTTCTACATTGTAAGAGATCTTCAGATGGCTCAGAACTAGCAGCAGGTCTTTATAACCATTAATGTTTCATAAATCTTAAGCTTAAAATAAATGGTGAGACAGCTCTGAATGTCAGCAATCAGGGGCTGTGACAGTTCTGTGTGCTGAGGAATGCACTTGGAAGCCCTCCTCTATTATTTGTCCTGGCTGCACATTGTTTAGACTTTTCTTCCTGTTTTTGAAAACAGAAAATATTGTCTCAGTGGCTACATAAAATATTTCTCTTACAAAAGAAAGTGCCAGTTGAAGAGAAGCACTTCCCTCATTTTGTTTTCTGCAGGAAAAGAGAGATTTCTGGGATCTCTTGCATCAACATTTTATGAACTACCCGAGAAAGGTTTCCAGAACAAGCACCTGGGAACGGGAGGTGATGTGGTGTGCTGTGCTGAGTGCACCCTGGCACCGAGCTAGTCCAGGCTGTCTTCTGATACCCATCCACTGCAAACCAGGTAGGGGCAGCTCTTACCAGCCAGAGTCCCTGTGGCTAGCACTTGGCATTGCTGAAGCTGCCCACAGAAGAAAACAATTGGCTCAGTCATTGTCCCTTCAGAACTGACCAGGCTAAAGCCCCACCAAGGCAGCTGCAGTTACTCAAGGCAGTGAGCACACCAAAGCTGGAGAACTGGCATGAGCCAGGGTGCAAGAGTTTTAACCAGAGGGGAGATTCCAACTAGATAGAAGAAATTTTTTCTTGCAATGAGGGTGGTGAAACTGGCTCAAGTTGCCCAGAGAGGCAGCAGAAGCCCCACTTCTGGAAGTGTTTCAGGTCAGGTTGACTGAGGCTCTGAGCAAGATGTCCCTGCTGACTGCAAGGGGGTTGGACTAGATGTGAGTCTGTGATTCTGTGATTGATTCTGGGATGCACACGGACTCAGATTGCCCCAAGCAATGCAGCAGGGGGTTTGAAATAGGAAGGTTTTAGTCCTTCACAGCATCCCATCATCTGAACCTGCCTTACCAGGGCCTGTGTACCAAAGAGTTTATTCTAGGCTCAAACTGGGATAAGTAACCAGCAGAAGCCTCTTTGCCTCCAGAGTCAATTGGAAACTGCTGACTTGTGGTGCAGTCCAGAGACATCTAAACCACAGAGTCAGTGAGTTCCTGGTGTGCTGCTGAGTCTGTCCCAGCAAACAAGAGTCACCTGCATGAGTGCATGCATTGAGTATTCTCAGATGCAGAGGCACAGAAATGTGCATCCACCTGCACGTGTGACTGTCCTGGGGCATTAAAAATCACTTACTGTGTAAGTCCTAGGGTTAGTATCTTTCTACTAAGATAGAGGTCTGAAGCCTGATGTGCAAAGCCCAGGCTGTGCTCAGTGTGGTGGAACAGCAGTTAACAACTTCTGGGGTGCAAGTGCTCCCAGGTACTGCCAAAGCAGCTGCAGAGCAGTTTCTCTTTCCCTGTTCTGCTGTCCGAGGGAACAGTTGTGCCTGTTGCTTGCCCCTTAAGCTGAAACTTTCCAGCCTGTATCTCCCAAGTTTTGCTGGTTTTGTTTGCTTCTAAGTATTGGCAAAATCCTTTCACCTTAAAGCTTGGCCACAGAGGGATGGGATGGAGCATTCTTCTGGCCTGTGCCCTAGGAAACAGGGCATGCTGGCAGGTATTTCCTCACTACAGAAGGCTGCTTTCTTTCAAAGGCATCAGCAGGTCAGGGCTCTACGAGAATTAGCCTGGGGAAGATGAATTCTTAACATGATTTCAGATTTGAGTTATTTTCCTGGTTTACTCTTCTCAGATGAGGTCCAAGTGCCATCCGCAGCATGAAGCCCAGGCCAGGTGCTGGAGGACTTTGGCTCTGTTCCCAACTGCTACAACTGCTGTGTGACCCTGGCAAAGTCTATTAACCTCCTTTCAGCTTCTTGTCTGCAAGCATGTGGATGTTTGTAAACCTGAGTGGCTGAGCCAAACTCGAGGCACTTTCACCAAGATCAGGTCTGTAAGCCTCACAGGTGTGATGAGACTCAATTCAATAAGGTCTGTGAAGGCCTCAGAGTTTCTCAGATGAGGATCTGAGCAGCTGCCAACTGATGCATGCACACCTATTAATTCTGCCCCTCCCCTTTTTTCTTCTGAAGTACTTATTGAGCAAAGCCAACCTTTGACTCTGTGCCTTACAGCACTGCCTGGGGCAGGCAGTAATGGTGCAGAAGGCACTGGGAACATCTCTGCCTATTGCCTCAGAAAGGGCCTTTGCCAATTTGCTTTGTTCCCTGCCTTGCAGTACCGGCCCCGGATCCCAGCTGTAAATGCAGGCAGCTACATATAAATTCACACACATGCAACAGAGACTGAGGTGCATTAGCAGCATGCGACAGCCAAGTTACTGTGACTGAAAACAAGCCAAAAAAGCAGTAACTAAGCGAGGCCTGATCCCCAGGTACCTGTGACTGGCTTTGCTGGAGTGAGTATTCACAGCTACTGATGGCTCACAAGCACTCTGTAGAGCTGAGTTTTCAGGAGAAGGGGCTGAGATTCCAGAACTCGGATTTTCAAACCTGAATAGCTTTGTTATTTATCTATCAAGGGTGGAATTTCCCCACATGCAGAGTGAGTGCATTTGGACTATACACCCATGCAATCCATCTGCAGTCCTCAAACAAGAGACTGAAGTGTTTGAGGATGTTTCCTGCACCTTGATGGGCTGCAGAGAGTACTCACTGGGCTGCCCAAAAGACACGGGAGCACCCAGCAAAGAATTCTTTTGCTACAGAGCAAAGAAAAGAAGCCCCAAAGACCTCAGAGAGCTCCAGGCTGAAGACAGCTGAGCCCTTGTTTCCCAGCCCTCTGCTCCTCAGGAAGACCTCTCAGGATTTTGGCAGGTGAGGCCACTGCTCACTTATGATTTATGAGCAGATTTATGAGCCATTGGCTAAGGGTGGACTCATGGGTGAAAGCCATTACCCAACGGTGTCCTGTCATCGAGGGCAAGAATGAGACCTCCCCTGGCTTGGAGCTGAAACTCTAGAGCCAGCTCCAGCACTGAGGAAGTGAATAAGGTATCAGCAGAGTAACTTGAGGTGAGACTGAAAGAAGTGATGCTCCCTGGTTTGAGAGATGCATTAGAGAAGGTGAATCTTCTTCTATTTCCTCCCTCTTCTTTCTGTCTTGACAAATGCATGGCAAGAGAGAATCCATGTTGCTTAGCAACTCCTTAGGATGCAGAAAGAAACCAGTCAATACAGTCCTGAGCTACAGCTGCAGTGACCCACAGACATCCAAGAAGAGCTCCACCTTCCCCAACCCTCGCCTGAGGTCACCTTAGCCTGCAAGCCAAGCTCCTGAAGAGTGATGCAAACAGGTAGGTCTCTCTGAGCTGACAGCCAGGGGTCACCCACTGCAGGAGCCTCAAATCAAGAACTGATTGTGAATTCCAGCCATGCTGGTTGCTTTGGTGAAGGTTGGGTAGGAATTCAGACACTTGGGCACAGGTCATGATTTCTGTCAAAAGCCACCCTGGACTAATTCCTCCACTTTCCTGAACTGTACCCACAGCAGCTGTCTGACCTGCCCTGGCCATCCTGCTCTGGCAGGGGGGTTGGACTGGATGACCTCTGGAGGTCCCTTCCAACCCCTAACATCCTGTGATCCTGCGTGTGATCTCTGGAGGTCCCTTCCAACCCCTAACATCCTGTGATCCTGTGTGTGATCTCTGGAGGTCCCTTCCAACCCCTAACATCCTGTGATCCTGTGTGTGATCTCTGGAGGTCCCTTCCAACCCCTAACATCCTGTGATCCTGTGTGTGATCTCTGGAGGTCCCTTCCAACCTCTAACATCCTGTGATCCTGTNATCCTGTGATCCTGTGTGTGATCTTTGGAGGTCCCTTCCAACCCCTAACATCCTGTGATCCTGTGTGTGATCTCTGGAGGTCCCTTCCAACCCCAGCATTCTGTGATTCTGTGGGAAGCAGCTGGTGTTGGCACCAGTAGCAACTGAAGGTGTAGCTTGCAGAGTACTTGCCTCAAAGCTACAGAGCTGGCCTAAAGCATGGTGCTCCTAGCACAGGAGCGAGCACACAAGTCACAGAGTCCCAGCTTGCTACTGGATAGTTGACTGAGCACTTTAAGACTGTTTTTACAGCAGGCATTGTTGCAAAGGTCAGCAAAGATGATGAAGAGTTGGGAACATTCCCATCAACGCTAACAGGTTTCAGAGTATTCAAACCCAGCAATAAAGCTGAGTTCTTTAGTTCTGGTTTCTAACCATAGAATCACAGAATGCTTTGAGTTGGAAGGGACCTTTAAAGGTCATCCAGTCTAATCCCTCTGCAATGAATAGGGGCATCTTCAGCTAGAGCAGGGTGCTCAGAGACCCATCCAGCCTGACCTTGAATGCTTCCAGGGATAAGGCATCTCCCACCTCTCTGGGCAACCTGACAGTGTTTCACCAGCCTCAGCATAAAAAAAAATAAATCTTCCTTCTACCTACTACAAAGTTCCCCTCTTTTAGTTTAAAAACATCAACCTTTGTCCTCTTGCTACAACTCCTAATCAGATTGTCCCCATCTTCCTTATAGGCCCCTTTTAAGTACTGAAAGGCCACAAGGTCTCCCCAGAGCCTTCTCTTCTCCAGGCTGAACAACCCCGACTCTGTCAGCCTGTCCTCACAGCAGAGGTGTTCCAGCCCTCTGGTCAGCGTTTGTACTGCTTCTGTGGCCTCTGCTTCTGGCCACTGGAGAGAGAGGGAGACATCTCCTAGAGTAATGAAAAGGATTGCAGGAAAGCTGAACTGTAGCCTGAAGTTGTCACCTCCTGCCACTGGGTCTGAAAGGAGCTGAGATTGGGCAACCAGCAGCCTTTGTGTAACTGAGGAAGGATGGATGAGGAGTGCTGAAGTCAGCCAGAGGTTCATCCCAGGCACACTGGTCCCTGACCATCCTCTCTTCCTTGGGAGGCTAAGGCTGTGACAGAGGAAATGCAGGGGAATTGCCCAGCCCTGCAGTCAGTGAGGCAGCTGCAGCCTGATCCCCATGGGATGCAGGTGCTAACGCACCCCAGGCACACAGGGTGCTCACCCTGCTTTGCCTTCACAGCCAGGGAGGTGCTCTGCAGCCCTCTGCAGCGTGGACCAGCACAGGCACACTTCTCACTCTGGGACTTTCCAGGGGATGCAAGAACAGAGAATTCCTTCCTAGAAACTCTCTCACATCTCCTCCAGGGCTTCACAGAGTTAGGCTGAGGGAGGTGCTGGAAGCTGGGGGAACATCAGGCTGGCTGTCCTGTCTGTGCTTCATAGAATCATAGAACGGTAAGGTTGGAAGGGACCTCAAGGATCATCTAGTTCCAACCCCCTGCCATAGGCAGGGACAGCCCCCACTAGTAGAGGTCACTCAAGGCCTCGTCCAACCTGGCCTTCCTCACTTCTCCCTTCAGAGTTAGGGCAAGGTGGGGAAAGGAGATGAGAGGCTGCAGAGCAGACAGAGAGCTCTGCTGGTATTCCCTTCTGGGTGCTGAAATTAACGAGGCTTATTCTTGCAGCCGGTTCCAAGGGACCACATCTGGAAGTGCTTTGGAGGGCCTCAGCCTCTGTGGCAATTTGCCTGAGTAAGTACCTCAAGATTTAGCCAACAGAGAATGTGCACTGCATAGCTCGTTAAGAGCCTGCTCAGCCTCCTCCGGGGCGAATTCAAGTGGCTATTAAAACCAATGCATTTATTTGCCAGGAAGAGTGCTAAGGAGGCTGCAGGATGGATGAAAAGTGCCCTGGGAAAGTGACATCGTGGCAGTGGGACCACAAAGAGCCCGGTCTGGCAGAGGCACATCCCAGCCCCTGGCTGCTGCTGGATGCAGGGATTTCTGCACCAGGGAGGAGGGGATGCAAAGGGTGTCAGCTGGAGGAATGATGAAAATCTCTCACAGTCAAGTGACAAGGAGCCCGTGGCACATCAAATGGCAGAGGAGGACCCTGCAGATAGCAGCTATCCGCCAGGGAGAGCGTTCCCTCTGATTGCAGGCTGTCTCCAAGGAACGTGGACTGCCTCTCTGCTTACTGACCTTGAAAATGGAAATCATTCCAGAGGCAGGCTTCTCCCATTTGCAGAAGTTTAAGTACATTTGCTTCCATCAAATGAACTGGAATGCAAGTTGCTGTGCCATCACAAGGAAGGGATCACTCCTCATCTACTGGTGTGTCTGGTTGGGCATCGGTGACAGAGCTCTCTCAAAAGGTGTTGCCAATGTGTGACTTTGCCATGCATAAAATATGGTGAAAGGGACTGAGGATGGAGCTGACATTGCAAGGAACCCGAGGAGGGAGCATCCTCTGGGCAATGTCATCCAGTGCCCCGTGGCTGGGGAGGTGCCTGGAGCAGGAGGGAAGGACATGTTTCAGAAGGAAGAGCTTCAGCCGCAGGAGAATGAGAGGACATCCTTGCCTGGCGCTCTGCCCGCACGACCCGCTGCAAACGCAAGGACCTGTCCCCCTACACCTCCCTTCACCCTCCCTGATGGATCTTATGAAAGCAAACTCTTCCCAGGGTGAATCATTGTTTTCCTGAAGAGTGAACTTTTCTGCTGCAAAGCCAACAAAGTGCTGCAGGAATTCCTGGAAAGCCTCCAGAGCTGTGCAAAGCCAAGGCGGTCAGTCGCTGCCTGTCGTGACATGCCCTCGGGCACCACAGCAGCTACTAGGGGCTGAGGGAGCTCTGTGGCTCAGCAAGGCAGAGCTCCTCCACAGATTCTCTCAACACCATGGAGCTGGGTCACTTTGGTTTGCTGGCTTACTCCTCATACTCTCATTTCAGTGCCAGCTATCTCTGTAAGCAGGCATCAAGGTGATCAGAACATTGGTTTGTTAAACTGAACTGCACTCCCTCACTGATGGGGAGGTCACCTTGCAGGTACCAGAGGGCAGAAGCAGGGACATACTGCTGACTAGCTGCTGGCTTTGCAGCTTTGCACTCTGATGTCCCCCATGGTAACTGTCCTGGTTGCTATGTCAAGCAAGATTTGCAGATCCACCAGGTAGGTCCTGATGTTGGACTAGCTGCAATGCAGAGGCTGAACCCGCTCTAGCCACCTTTGTTCTGAAGTCCTAGAGAAGCTGAGCACAGGCAGCTTGGTTCCAGTGATGATGAATGTTGGCCACAAAGCCCCTGCAGGCCTGGCTTATGTTAACAGCAGAAAAGTAGATTTGGTGGTACACCTAAGTTAGATTTTACTTCCACTTGGCCAGTTTATTTTGCAGGGAGAAACAAAGCTGGACCATGCTTAGGGATTTGCCTCTCCTATCCCACAGCCCACTTCTGGCTATATTTCCAGATCAAACTCCCTTTTTTCCTCACACAGAGTTACCTGCTCCACTCGAGTTGCTTAGCACTGAAATCAGCATGAGAGCCCCAACACATCCTCTTCTGGGGAGGTTCAGCTCGGCCCTCAGTCACCTGAGGGTGGTAGGTGCCAGGAGCTGAGGAGGAGCTCCAGCACCAGGGAGCTAGAGGAAGAGGAACTTTGGAAGAGCTGCTACAGGGGCAAAACAGGAGAGGAGAAGGAAGGTGCAGCGTGGCCACGCTGACCACATCTGTGCAGCAAGCAAAGCTGGAGGAGGCAAGGCTACATCTGTGCTGGAGGGGATGGGCTGCTTGGTGTGATGGCAGCAGAAAGCAGCTCCTCTGAGCCTGTGCCAGACAACGTTGGGGTCTCTCTTCCACCCTTCCCTGGCAAGTAGCCAGCAGACAAGGAGAAGGAGGAAGTGGGGAGAGGATGGGCTGACTGTGGGGAAGGAGGGGGATAAATAGTGCCTGTGTGCAGGGCCAGGTGTGTCCGCCAGACTGGGGCCAAGCACAACAGGAGGCAGCAAGCAGCACGTCCTCCTCTCCAGACTCAGCTCCTGAAATCCATTTCCTCCTGTATGCTTCTGTTACTATGGGTGGGCAGATAGGAAGGAAAGAGGAAAAGAAAGCAAAAACCTTTGTTTTATTCTTGGATCTCACACCCCTGAGCCTTCATTTGTTTACTTTGTACCTGCCACTTGTGCATTGTTTGTCCTGTGTGTGTCACAGCCAAGCCACTCTTAAGTCCTTGCTTCTGCTGGAAGGGGAGTTTTGCTCCACTCTCAGTCCTCCTCCTCACTCAGTCCACCCTTGCTGCCAGATGCATGAGCTCCTCCACCACACCTAACCTGGCATATCACTGGACCTTTCACCAAAGCAAATCATCTTACCTACCTGGCACAAACATTGCTTTTCTGGGTCAGTGAACTGAACTAGCATAGAACTAGTGCAGACAGGCAAAGCAGAGAGAAAGACAGCAGCAGCTTGCAGTAAGAAAGAGGAAAGTACTGGAGAACCAAGAGTTGGACTTTGGTGAGCTGCTGCGCTGGTTCCCCACCTGAATCATCAGCTGGTGCCTTGGCACACTGCTGTTCCTCTCCGTAGGCATCTCCATCTCAAACTTCAGCCTGGAATAAAGTTTCAGCTTCCCTCACTACAGGAAGGACATGGAGGTGCTGGAGCTTGGCCAAAGAAGGGTAACAAGCTGGTGAGTGGTCTACAGCACAAGTGGTACAGGGAGCAGCTGAGAGAGCTCCATCCCTAGAGGGATTCAAAAGCTGTGTAGATGTGCTGAGGGCCATGGGTTAGTGGTGCCCTGGCAGTACTGGGTTAACAAGTTGGTCTCAGTGACCTTAAAGATCTTTGCCAACCAAAACAAGAGATTTTTCTGCAATCTCTTTCCTCCAGCTGAGCTGGGAATGTTGTTTGAAGGATGGGCACAGGGGAGGAGGCAGCTGGGCCTCGTGAAGGCAGTGCCAGGCGGAACAGAACCAGTGCCCGAGGAGGTGCTTCCAGGGATGCTGAAAGGATCTGGAGCACAGACATCTCTCTTCTCCTGCTGCCTGTGCCATGTCTCTGTGACAGGTGGACATGTTCCCAGCTGCCCAGCAGGGCTGACAGTGTGTTGTCAGGACAGGGCCATGGCTGAAATAGAAACTCTGCAGGTTCAGAAGGTTCTGTTGCCCTAATTGGAGCCGACTGGCAGAGAGGAAGCAAAAACTGCACCACTTTTTTTCAGCTGTGAGCAATTAGAGCAACCCTGACGGTGCCAGTGACACTAAGAAGATTTGTGCTGGATTGTTCCTAACGTGAATATGAGCTAATGCTGCATGAACACTGCAGCCACAGCCAGCCCAGCTCCCTGAGACGGGTGCCTTGTTCTTCGGGGTCATCTGGGGTGTGGGGAAGAAGGGGAACAAAGCCAGGAGGGAGTGGCTGAATGTCACATTTCACTTCGACACCACCTACAGGCAGTGTTACAGCGACAGTGGAAGGCAAACGGGTTCCGGTGGGAGCTGGCCATGCTCCTGCTGCTCGGCACTCAGTGCGGTGCCATGCCAGGGACACGCAGGCCATGGCGGCGGTGCACACCGCCTGACCAAACTGTGACTCCTTCTCCTGTCTTCAGCTGCGTCAGGCTGGCTAAGACAGCTTGAAGAAGTGTTCTAAAGTAATCCTGACATCTGCTGTGGTGGTGAAACACTGCCACAGGTTGCCCAGAGAGCTGGAGGAAGCCCCATTCCTGGAAACATTTCAGGTCAAACTGGCCAGGGCTCTGAGCAGCCCGATCTCGCTGAAGATGTCCCTGCTCACCGCCAGACGTCCTGTAAAGGTCCCCTCCAGTCAAACTGTTCTCTGTCGTTCTACAATAACAGCATGGAGAGACTTCCACTGGTGCAGGCAGAGGAAACTGGGAATTACCTGGGGTTAACATCCTCCCCTAGGTATTCCAGCACCAGGAAGATCTGGTGGAGTAGGCTGGTAGGGCTGTGAGCAGCATGGTCTGTGAGAAAGGAGAGGAGGAACCAACAGCCTGGGAGCTGAGTCTGCACACTGGAGTCTTGGAGAATACCTGCTCTGTTAACAGCTTATTACAGGGCTGCCAGGAAGCTGTTTAACCTCTCTGCAGATCCACACTTGAATAAGCAGAATTTGAGCCATCACAACTTGCTTGGTGGGAAAGGCTGAAGAGAAACCTGCAGCGGTGTGAGGCACTCAAACCCCAGAGCAGCTGGGGAGGGCAATGGTGGAAGGTAGGCAGAAATGAAAGGAAGGCACTAACAGAACAGAGGCAAAAAAACCTGAAGGTCTTTCTTCTCTCAGAGTTTTGCTAGGGAAATCAGCAGAGCCAACAAAAGCTCCCTGGGGACTTAAACTTCAGCTGCGGCTGAAGGTCACAGAGTACAGACTGTGACTGGGAACTACCCAAGATCTGCCTGGGAGCAGCGAGGGAGCACCTGACCAAACGGATGCAAAGTTTGCTCTCAGCCTAGATTTAGTGCATGATGGAGGGAATTAATGGGGGTGAAAATGGCTTTCTATCCAAAACGAGAAGCCCCTCCCTGCTAGTGAGCTCTGCAGCACCGAGCTCTGCAGCAGAGGGAATGAATGAGGCTATGTGGTCTAAATGACATTGCTGTACATGCTGGCACTGAATCTGGCCCCGGCAGTCAGTGGGACTGGCCACACTTCTTCCTGGTAGCATAATCTGACTGAGGAATGGAAGAACTTCTCATCAGACCCTCAGGAGATTTCTACCACTAATACATTGGATTCATTTTGCAGAGACTTGGCAAATAGAAGTACACCTGTGCAAAGTTGAGCTGCAACCTACCCAAGGAGCAAGTTCAGGCCCTGAAGCAGGATGTGACAAATATTAGACAGCTAACCTATAGGAGTGCAGATCACGTTGCCCCTGGCTTCCTGATTCCTGGCCCATCCTAGAACAAGCCACATGCTCTGCATCCCAGCTTGCTACCTCAGTGCCAGAAATGATAAACTAAATTAAGCCCCAGCAGGAAGAGGCACTTAGCTCAAACCGGAATGCATCACAGAGAAACAGAAGCAGCACAAATCCTTAGGAAGGTTGGAGATTTGCACCTCTGAGCCCTCCAGTTGTGAGGGAGAACTGAAGTCTCTCATGGTCAGGGGATTCTAGCAGCACACCAGCAAGCACCGCGGGGGGCAGTGCAACGTCAGGAGACTCAGCAGCCTTCCAAGTTAACATCAGGTAGAAAAGATAACAAAGACTTGAGAGGGATTCTGCACTTCACACAACTTTACCCAATACCCAACCCTAACCCCAGCCTGAAATATTTTGGCCAAAAGAGGCAAACAATTTATGCTGCGTGACCAGAGCCCGCGGGAGTTGCAGGTTGGGTGCCTCATGCTTTCCTTCTGCTCTCTCCTTAAGCTCCCAGCTAGGATTTCATCTGGCAAGGCAAGAAGCAGGAAGAGGACCACTACGGTGAGGAGACAAAGAAGCGAGGGGAGTGGTGGGGCTGAGGCAAACCGCAGGAGCGGAGCTGAGCTGAGCTGAAGAGCCACCAGCAGCATCTCCAGCAGCTTAGTGATGACTGTGACCCACTGTGAAGTTTCTGAGAACTAGTGCTAATATCCTGGGCTCAGCACTCAGGCAGCAATTATCACCTACAAAATAGGTGCTAAAGCAGATTTTCACATTCCGTGGACCAGCTGCTGAGCTGGTAGGAATGGGCACAGCTCTGTGCACTCCACTAGAGCTAGACTGGTGCATGCCAAACAAAAACGCTCCCCAGAAATTTCAAGACACCAATTAATCTTACAGTCAAAATGAAGAGAAGAAAGAGCACAGGTTGATCCCTTTCCTTCCTTGGGGAATGGCAATGTGATGTCCGAAGTTCCACCTGAGGACTGATGGAGCTGTGGGAGGCCAGAATGGCCCAGGGCTCACCAGCAGAAGATGACCCTGGCCTGGCAGAACAGAGCAGCCAAGTTCCAGTCCCTGCTTTTCCATCTTGGCAGGATTCAGCTTCCCTTCATTCTCTAGAATAGTCAGATGGGTAGGACACAGCTTTTTAAAACAGGGTCCTAAAGAGAAGATCTACTGATGTCTAAGAGGGGGAAAAAAAGCCATTTTTGGTGTTCAAGTGCCAAGGACTCTCTTGCAGAGAAAGACATTGCTGCCAGGTCCAAGTGTTCCCTTCCCCAGCTGCAGCAGCGCACACACGGCCCCACCAACAGGGAACCTCACAGCCAAGAAGCAACTCCCTTAACGTGCCATCTGCAAGAGACTGGGAGGGGGAGGTGGGAGAAGGGTTCTCCTTAGTGCTTAAAGCTTTACTGAAGTTCAAATGAGGCAATACACAGTAAAATAAATTCAATCTCTATTTTCTCCTCTTTCAATTTCAGGGAGGGCTAAATGAAATGGAACCGTGCTGATTCTGCCCCGCTCAATCTACCTTTGCTTTCTAATAACCAAGGTCATTTCTACCTTCATGGGAGAAGAAGTTGAATATAAAAGACTGCCCCAGACTGAACAAACACACATTCACCCTTTTCCAAAGGCAGGCAGACGACTGATACATTCTGTAGCTCATTTCATGGCAGGCTGCTGACTGTTTCTTACAGATAGTGTTTAACCTGACCAATTTTGCTCTCAGATAATCGCTCCTTTGAGGATAAAATCTCACATTTAACATTAGAAGAAAAAAAAAATCTAACACCCACCACACACCAAAATCTGCAGCACACAACAAATAATGGGGAAGTTACTTAATCAGAAAGCTAATGATGAGAGCAGCTTTCAGTGCTGACTCTGTGATTAGCTGCTGGTTGTTGCAGTATTAATCAGAAATCCAGGGATAACGGCTTCGAGGATGTTTTGACGCAGCCAGGGAGCAATGACAGAATGCTTAGGCACCTTACACTACTGTATTTCTGCTCTGACTAATGCAAATGGCAAATAGATTCAGAAAATTCCTCTATATTTAGCACTGGAGGCATTCTCAGAGTGAGGGAGCTTTGCTCCTGGTTTTCCTGGAGTTTATGATCAGGAATATTAATAGAGCTGGCGACTTGTGGAGAGGATGCAAACCCTGGAAGACACCTGGGAAACACCCGAGGGAAGGACATCAATGGCAGAAGTCTGCAGGGTCAACACAGTGCCCATTTGCTCTGCGAGCTCTGATGCTCCCCTAGAGACTGCTTGGAGAGAGGAACAGTGCAGAAGGTCAATGCAAAGTGAAATTTTACCTGGAGGGAGGAAAAAATATGTATGAGCCCAGCTTCATCCTGTCGTGCTGTAGGCACAGAGTGGAGCTGGCTAAGTTTGGAGCACTGTCAGCCCTTGGCTCCCATCATAGTCATTATAGGCACCTCCTGAGGGCAACTCAGCCCACCTATGATGTGACTCACCCTCAGGAGAACCTGTGCTTCACCCTAGCTCTTGGAAACCAAGCACCTGACATGCCCCAAGATGAATCCTGGCCTTGATGTGTGAGGAAGGGACAAACTGGCTCTGCTTGGGAGCCTCCAGCCAGGAAGGAACCAAACATAAATCAAACGCTCATCTTAATTACTGAAATGAAAGTTTTCATTAACTTCACTCTTGCCTCCACCCTTCCCTTTTGGGCACATGCTTGGAACCATTACTGTCCACCAGGTAAGCCCCTGGCCCCTTGGCAGTTCCTGTGCAACCAGAAACGAAAAGCATTTGGGTTCCTGGGAGGCCTTGGCTCTTTACATTTGTAAGCTACAAGAGATTCTGGGCAACATCCAGCCAGGACCAGACATGGAGGTCTAGCTCAAAGCAGTCAAAGAGGTATTTTAAACCATTTGTCACTACCAGGACTGTCAGCTTGGGCCAGAGGTGCCCAGATGCAATGGGGAGTGTAACTGTATCATATGTCTTAAAATCTGCTCTTGTTCTGTTGCAGATGTGGTGCTGAGGAACATGGCTTGGTGGTGAATTGGCAGTGCTGGACTAGCAGTTGGGCCTGATGACCTCAAAGGTCTCTTCCAGCCACAATGATTCTATAACTTAAATAAACCCTGACACAGGGACATAACACACAGCAGAATGCTTTACAGAGGCTTTATGCATGGGGACAAATTGTCCTTAGATGGCTGAAGCAATATCCAGAAGGCGAGGATCCAGGTGTACCTGTCTCAGCAGGGGGGTTGGTCTAGATGATCTCCAGAGGGCACTTCCAATCCCTACTGCTCTGTGACCTGGGGACTCTACACTTTATTTTGTGTTCCTTTACGCTTCTCCCTTGCTGAAACTCCATCTCAAATCCATCCAGAAGCAGCAACCAACTTTCAAAGATACATGGCAAGTCAAAGCCCCCAAAAAGCAGCCTTGTCTAATGGTATCACTTTAAAGCATCCAGAAGATCTCTGGTAAAATTTGTGTGTCTACAGAAGATGAAATTGTTTTACAGGAGATCTACCTCTCCTTTTCCCTTCTCATCCACTTGATAGAGGCTTCATGGCACAAGAAGATTTTAACAGCACTTAGCTCTTCAAAGAATGCTTCCCTTTGTCCCTCCATAACTGAGAGGCAGAGGCTTCCTTTCTTAAGTTTGCTAACCCAAACAGCAAAGACCCAAGTTCCTCTGCAGCTGCTGTTGTAGAGCAAACAATTGGACCTTGATCTGATGAAGGCACTCAACAGCAAGCTTATTTTTAACTCCAGGAGTGCAACCATGGAATTCAAAGGCATTGTTCAGATGTTTGAGTTGAGTGCATCTCTAAGTACCTTGCTGATCAGAGCATCCTAATTCTTAAATTAAGCTCTGCCATCGATTTTGGCAGGGCTACCAGCACGGGGTGAGGTCAGCAGGACTGCAGCTGCAGCTTGCTGGAATCCTGGGGAGCTGGTGTTAACCCCGCCAGGACTCTCTCCAGAGCCACCAAGGTTGTGCTTTGGTTTGGGTAGGTTTGGATTTTCACTGGAGTGGTTTTCCCTTCTAGTTTAGCTTTATCCATCTTCCCCATTCCAGTGGAACACCCTTTTGGCCATGTGAAATGAGAATACTCATCCCACCTCCCTGAAAACAGGAGCAGAGAGTGACCAGCAAATAGACTGCCAAGCCCTGCAATTCTTCACTCTTGTGCCTGGTCCTGAAAGGAGGCTAATGAAGACCAGCAGCACACTCTGCACAAAGCAAGGACTGCTCCTCAGCTTCGCCTGACACTCTTACAGACAGCTGACACATGGTTTCCTCCTCTTCCCCTGCCCCTTCCCACACTCCACTTTAAATACAGCTGAAGTGGCACACAGGACTGCTGCTGGGCTGTGTTTCACCTCACGTGGGACAAAATTGGACCTGACCTTACCCAGAGGAGCTTGCTCCTGCTCAGAGGAGACCCTTTCGCCTTTTTTATTTCCTAACGGATGCACTGCCAGAAAAACAGACTGGTGAAACTGAGCTCGTTCCTTAAAGGTGAGCCGAGACACTTCTCCACCACGGGGAAGAAGCAAAGTCTGCTTCTCTGAAGCACACACTCTGCAGGACACAGCTCTGCTGCAGCCACACCGTGATCAGCCCTGGCAGTGCAGTGAGCTGCCCGAGAAGGAGATTTACAGGCACAATTTCTCAGAGCTATGGTAGCTCGGAATCATTGAGTTTCCTCACCCAGGGCAATGCGAGAGGCCATCCTAATCCTGCTGCAATTTAAAGCACCCCATAGATCATGCTGGACACCCTCTAATACAGATCATTACAGCCTTGCTGAACCTGAGGGATGGTGGCTGGAGAGAAGGACAAGCTGTACTTAGCCCACATGCCAGCGTGCCGCAGCATGGCCTCAGCTGGTGCCATCACTGCAGGAAATGGGTTCTGTGCCACTCTCACCCATTCAGGTACCTGGACAGCCCACAGCTTTAGTCTTCTGGTTTTAACAATACCTATACCTAGGGGACTTAATTCTCTGCTCTGTTGTGACTACAAGCAAGTCCTCATGACTCAGCCTCTCCTTTCTGCACGCAGACCCACCAGGTAGGTCTCACCATGCCTGTTAGAGAGCCAAGGTTTTCCCCATGCTTCCTAATTCACTTTCAAACCAACACAGGCAATCCAGGTGAAACACAGGTGCCAGACTCAAAGCCAACAGGGCCCCCAAACAGGTGCCTGCTGCTGCTCCTTCCATAGCACTTTCCTTCTGCTCTTGCAGATCCTGAAGTTTCAAATGTGCTTCGTAAGAATTTTGCAGTCCTCCCCACAAAACCATTTCTCAGTCTTTGGCTTACCCGAGGTGATGAGGTGCCAGGATCAGCTCCAGGCACTTCTGGGCAAGTCAGGCTTTTCTCAGAGCTGTGGAAATAAATAATTTTTGTAGCACAGCCATGATTGATCATCATCTCCACGTGCAGATTTATGACTGTGACAGTTACAGGGCTTGTACAAAGAGATCCATTTTTTAATGCTGTTTACACTCAGTTCAGCAATCACAGTTATATATAGCCACATACTTGAAAGTCCTGAATAAACAGGTTGGAGCTCACATAAGAAGTGAAACGTAATGAAAATAAAACCTAGAATGAAATGCATCTTCCAAAGGCTCAGCCCTTAACAAACACCTGGGCTGTTTGGTGCACCTGATGGCTTTGCAGATGTGCAGACTTTTTAAAGGCATTATACACCTCAAAGAATGCTCTGAATGGGAACCGACCTCTAAAGGTCATCCAGTCCAACATCCCTGCAGCGAGCAGGGACATCTTCAACTAGATGAGGTTGCTCAGAGCCCTGCCTAGCCTGACCTGGAATGTTTCCAGGGATCTGAGTATAGATATGCAAAGCAAAGACAAAGTTGTGTGTATCTGCTGGATTTTAAAATACCCAATGCACCATGCAGCACCACTGCCCTGGGTAAGCACAGGCACCTACCCCTGCAGCTATGCCCACACATTTGCTACCATCATGCTTTTGAATCTACAAGGTCTTGGGAGCTGAAAACAGTGTAGCTGCCACACCAGTGCATGCCAGAGGAGCTGCTGGCACTGCAAGTCCTCCCAGGAAGGGAGCTGTGAGAGCAGCAGAGGAACCCACAGGCTGCACTGGAGAGTGAGGGGCTGGTGTACACTGCCATTCACTGCGTGACACGTGGGGTGCTGAGGGAACTGGGTGGCACACTGTGTACCAGACAGACAGGTCACAGCTTGACAGGATGGCCTGTGCATGAGAGAGAAATGCATTCCTCAAGGGGGACAAACATCCTGCGCACTGCTTTCTGCACCACAAGGCTCCCAAGGCATGGAGGTGCTCAGGAAGAGGGCCAGGGGCACCCAGAGATATCTGGGTCCTGTGGAGGGGTCTGTGTGCTAGCAAAGGGGGCTTACACCAGTGAAGCTGCAAGGAGGGCTTGCAAGGTGAAGCAAGAAGGGAGGTGGCTGCTGGTGATGCTACCATTACAACATGTTCTCTGACTTGCTTCTAAATCACGACACAGAAGATGTCAGCTAAAGACAGACTCTGAATCATGCAATCACAGCACAGTTCTGCTGCAGATCACCTAGTCAAACCTCCCTGCTACAGCAGGTTTGGGCACTGTGACCAGGTGGGGTTTGAATCTCTCCAGAGGAGACTTGGCACCCTCTCAGGGCAGCCTGTTTCAGTGCTCTGTCACCATCACAAAGAAAGTTTTTTTTTAACTCGTGTTCAGATGGAACCCCCTGGGTTCCAGTTGGTCCTGTTGCTGGGCACCACTGTAAAGAGCCTGGCCCCTCTTGACCCCTGCTCTTCAGACAACGTTCAGCATTGACCAGACCCCCTCTCAGGCTGCTCTTCTCCAGGTTCCCCAGCACCAGGGCTCTCAGCCTGTCCTCGGAGGCACTCGGCTGGGTTGAGCGCTGACTGTGGGCTCAGGAGCCAGGAGTATCCAGGGCCACATTCAGAAACCGTTCAGTTTGTGCCCACAAAGGCTGCACTCACCCTGAGGAAAGCAACAGCTCCATCCAAGCCAGGGAGAGTCTGCTGCTGCCCCTGCCTTGCACCTGCACCTCACAGCATATCAGATCCATGCACATCTCCCTGCCTTGCCTCTGCCCAGCCCCTACTGCCAGCTCCTGCTCTGATGGCATGGCATGGCACAGTATGGTACCAGGCAATGGATGCTGCTCCTCGCACAGCTTCCTGCCCCACATCCTTCCCTCTTCTGCCAGCAGCTGCAGCCTGCGCCTCCCGTCCTGAGCCTAAAGGCAAACTGTGTTTGCAGCCGTACTTAGCTGGCCTTGCTACAACCCCCTCCAGGGATGCCAAGCTTTCCCTTGGCTGTTCTGCAATGCTGAGGGGTTGTCGCTGCTCTTACCCCTCCATGCCAGAGCAGACGGGCAGTGGTGGAGAGCATTCCCCTCACCAGCATGGCTGGAGGTGCTGATCCTCCATCACAAACTCTCTGGTATCTCCCCAGCCAGCCTCCTTTTCCCCAGGGCTGGTTGCTCACACTGCCTGGAAACCAAAGCCTCAGGCTCCTGCTCTTTAATTCTTACCCCAAAACTGCGGAGTGTGTGAATGACTCAGCCGAGAGTCTGGGAGCAAACGGATCCCAAAAGCCAGATCTACGGCACTTGCTCTTTTTTGCCACTCATCAGCTCCACCTGTAGCCTGGGTGAGCAAGGAGCTGCGCCTGCTGCTGCTGCTGCTGCTGCTGCGCCCAAGGGCCAGGCCCGGGTGAGAGGTGCCGGCAGCACGAAGCCCCAGGACAGCAGCAGAAGCGCTGCCGCGCACACGCCTTTCCCCTTTGTGATCAGCTCTCTCTTTGCCGGTGCTCCTAAAGGAGTGCCTGAAATTCCTCTAGCTGTCGGATGCCCACGCCAGAAGGCAGTGCCCCGGTCTGACCCGCGGCCGTTTCCCGTGTTTATTTGCTCGTTCCTTGCAGGGAGCGCAGCCCACCAGTTGATGCCTCACACCCATGTGCCGCAGTACAGCTCCCAGTTGCCTTGGCAACGTGTGGAAAGGGTTTTGAAGAGCCAGCCAGGCCCATGCTAATGAAAACAAGCGTTCGGGGGGCCTCTCCTCCAGGTAGGTGAGAAGAGGCTCCCCGTTGGGCTGCCTTACCCAGCCGCTTTCAAAAGCTCTGCCGCTTTAAACGACGACTACACAAACCACCGCCACCAAAAAGCCACCGCTCCCCACCCCTCTTCCCCCGCGTGTCTTTTTTTCCATGCTAAAACACAACTCCTGATTAAAAGTTCTGAGACAGCTCTTTGAAGCCTTTCATTAAGAGATTTCCTTTATGAATCCAAATTAGGCGGTCAGTGCTTTTTCCTGAGCAAAAACAAGGAGTGTGATGGAAATCGGTGGTGGTGGTGTTGCTGCTGGCTTCTATGTGTGTAATCTCCTGCCCATGCAGCCCTTCCAGATGGAGACAATCTTTGCACAGCATCTTCACCCTGGTCCGACTGCTTGGGACCATGGGCACGGTGGAAACCATAGGTCTGGTAGGACAGGGCTCACCCTGCCTGGACGCAGCACTCAGTTCCCAGTGAAAGTCAGGTGAGGAGAGGGTGAGGTGTTCACAGAGGTCTGCTAGGAGGGATACTAAATGCATGGGGAAATCTCCCCACTTATGGAAGTGCAAAGACATCTGCTCAGGGAACTGAAGAGTCCTGAGGAATATCTGACCCTGCTCAACTTTCTCTTTTGGAAACAGAAGCGAAAGGGAAACGGCACTAGGGAATGGGTAGGAGTACAGCCACCAGCTTCAGAGCATCACAGAATGGATCTTCTTGGAAGAGACCTTCAGCTTATCCAGTTCCAACCCTCGACCCAGCACTGAAGGGTCAACACTAAACCATGTCAGACCTCCAAGCTCATCCAGCTGAGCCTCAAGCCAGCTCTGAAAGGTGAACACTAAACCATGTCCCTAAGCTCTGCATGAACACCCCCAGGGATGGTGACTCCAGCCCTGCCCTGGGCAGACCATTCCAATGTTGGAGAAGTGAAGAAATGTTTCCTGCTACCACTGAGATTTACATGGGTCCCGCTTGCCTTACAGCTCTTCAGCAGCTGCTGGGTGTTCCCAAGGCCAAAGTGCTGGCTGGCTCAGTGAGGTGATGCCCATGGGATGTGCAAAGAGACAAGCATGTAAATATGGGGAGGGTGCGAAAGGGGAAATGAAGTCCTGGACACAGGTTCAAGGCTGCTTCAAGCTGGTGATGGTGGAAAAAGGAACGAAGAGCTTCTGGACATGGAGATCAGCAGAAGGCTGATACGATAACCTAGGGTGACAGATTCATAGACCCATAGAATGGTTTAGGTTGAAAGAAACCTTGAAGATCACCTAGTTCCAACCCCCCTGCCATGGGCCTTCCACTAGCCCAGGCTGCTCAAGGTCTCATCCAACCTGGCCTCAAACACCTCCAGGGTGGGGGCATCCACAACCTTCCTGGGCAACCTGTTCCGGTGTCTCCCCACCTCACTGTCATGAATTTGTTCCTAATATTTCTGTTCCTGATTCTGTTTCCACCTCATCTGTTGTGGTACAGGGCAGAACATGTTGGTCTGTGGACAACACTAACCAACACTTGAAATTGGGGTCATGGCCCAAAGTCTGGACTTGGAGCACGAAATGAGAGGAAAGGCAGAAGTGGCAGCTGGGAGCCAAAGTGACCTCAGTAACAATGATGCTGGAGCAAGAGACACAGTCTCCAGCTGGCCAGCAAGGACAGAGCCATGGAGGAAGACACCCAACACCCCCACCACGGGCAGCACAGCTTCCACACAGCCTGCAGGCAGCTCCTGCAGATCTCTTCCACCTCCTCAGAAACAATGGGAGCTGACTGCTCTGAAGAGAAGTATTTTGGGTAACTCTCAAACAATCTGGAACCAACCCAGATGACACGGGGCTAGGGACAAAATCCCAAGAGCTGATGGCACAACTTCCAGGGGCAAGTGAAGCAGATGTCTATTTCTCAGTAGGACTTTCCACCACTTGTAGGTGAGTCAGTGCCAGGAACTGACTCATGCTGAACCATCCTTACAGAGAGACAAAGGAACTGTGCAACACAGCAGCAGGCTCTCCCCAGTGACAATGCTCTGGTGGAAGGAGGATCTGACCCTGCCCTGAGCTGCACTGGAGCTTATCACCCAGAGCAGTGCCTGCTCAGCTCCCTGATCTAGGCAGAGGGGAGTGAAGCTGGAAATGCTCAGAAGTGATCTCCCTCTGCTGAGGAAGGAGATAAGAAGAACTGTGACAAGCTCCTAAAACATTTGGTAAATGGTTCACGCTGAAACCAAGACAGTGCCTGAATGGGTGGAGGGGCTCTAGGGAAAGCCAAGCTCCTTGTAGATGCCTCCCAGGAAAAGCAAGGTCTCAGCTGAAATGTCCAGGGTGCCTCCAGAATCTGGATCCCTCTCTGGAGGGAGGAGGTTCAAACTTCTGGAGAACAGGACTCTTTGGAAGGCAGGAACCCGAGACCCCTCAGACCAGGAACTGACACCTGAGATGAACAGCTGCGGCAGTAAGCTGGATCCCATCAAACACCGCCTCTGAGCTGGGGTGGTTTGCACCATTCCTACAACCCCACCTGAGCTGCCTCTGGACTAGGCCAAGAAACAAAGTCACCAAAGCAGGGAAGCAGGCAAGCTGAAGTGACAGCAAAGACTTCTGCAGTGTCACACACTTCACTTTGCAGATGCTGCTAGTACAACTCTGCAAACTTCTGGTGTCCTCGGTACAACCCCGGGTGCTGTGTTCCGCACCAGCAAGAGGGCTTGCACCACTCCAGCCAAGAACTCAGCCCTCTCTCAGGCTGGGCTGTGAGGCCACAGACTGCTGCTGCTCTCGTTGGGTGGGCACAGAGCTGGGCTGCCCTGTGCCCTGCCCTGCCAGGGCTGTTCCTGGCTTGGTTCATGCCCCAGGGCTGCCCCACATGAATAACCCCAGGCTCTGCAGGCTTGCTCAGGGGCTGAGCTGAAGAGCCAAGAGCTGTGTTTACTTTTCCTGGGCATGGCTAAGCCATCTAATTGCACCCACAGTCTATTTCAGTGCAGAACTATTTAACTCTTAGGCTGCAGAATCTGAAGCACGATTTGCTCCTCGTGGCTCCTACCATCTGCAGCGTGGCCCTGCCAATGAAAACACAGAGCCCTGGCCAGGCCGGGAAACAGCTCACTCAGCAGAAAAGGGTGGCCTGCTGCTCTGTGTGCAGAGCAGGAGCAGGAAAACATCCCCTGCCCGCAGCTCCACTCTGCTCTCGGTGGGGGCAGCTCAGCATTAAGGCAGCGAGGGACACTGGCACCAGGGGAAGGATTTGTTTTGTGTGGGAGCTGCTCTACATCCAGAACTTGGCTGTAAGAGTTCTGTACTGCTCACAGCAAGCTGCCCAGGTCACCTTGCTCTCACCACTGATGGGGACAGTCTGGCAGTCTAGCAGCACACTCATGCCATCTGCAGTGCTCTGCACAGGTACTCCCCACCCATCCCCTGCTATAAAGCAGCTGTTCCAGTGCCCTCAGGCATTGCTACAGACCATATCCCTAGATTGCACTGGCATGCAAAACAGAGCAAATGGGCACACAGACCTGGATGCAGCTCCGTGGTGCTCACCATGGGAATGATGTGAATTCACCATTTGACTTGGCAGACCCCACCTCAAATACTGCCCCCAGTCCCGGTGCCCCCAGCATAAGGATCACACAGAGCTGCTGGAGGGAGTCCAGAGGAGGCCACAAAGATGATCCCAGAGCTGCAGCACCTCTGCTGTGAGGACAGGCTGAAGGAGCTGGGGGTGTGCAGCCTGGAGAGGAGAAGACCCCAGGGGGACCTTAGAACTGCTGCCAGTGCCTGAAGGGATCCTGAAGGAAGACTTCAGAGGTACTTTTCCTGAGGGTGTCATGGGACAGGCCAAGGGGGAACGGTTTGAAGCTGAAGGAGAGTAGGTGGATCCCAGGTAGAACAGGAAGAAATGGGTTTAAATTGCAGCAAGGGCAGTTCAGAGCAGATATTAGAAAGCATTCTGAAATTGCAGGGCTGCTGTGAGTGCCAGAGGAGACTGGATGGGCAGCTGCTGCAGTGCTCAGTAGGGAAGATGCTCACAAGCCTGGACAAACATGCATTAGAAATGACAGTGACACAGATAAGCAAGCCTTGAAGAAGCCAGCCTGACTAGAAATGAAGTTTACTGTTCACCTGGGAAGGAGCTGAGTGGTTCCTAATGAAAAGGCTGTGATTTCAGTATTTCAGCAGAAAGCTGGAAGCAGGGGCTAGCGTGGGATGCACATTTTCATTGCATACATCAGGCTGGGCTCAGAGCCTTCCCATGTCCTGCGAGCAGGAGGGGAGGGACCCCAGCATTTTCCTGCCTGCTGTTTCCTTTGACACAGCCCCAGGTCTTCTCCAAGCTAGCGGCGTGCCCTGGCTGGTGCTGCAGCACGCAGGGCTCACAGTCCACGGCAAGCAGCATTGAAAGCCGCAGTGAGGAGAGCCTCGGCGTGAGGCGACGCTCACTGTTAGCCACGGCACCCGCCGTGCTGAGGCCACTCAAACCTGCTCTGCACCACGGCAGTCAGCAAGGAAGCAGAACTCCCCCAGATGCCATTCGATGACTTAACCTGAGGGACTGCTCTTGTGGGAATAACCCCAGCTGCCTGAGATGGGGTGGAGAACCTTTCTCATTCCTCCTCATCCTCCCATCCTTGAGCAAGGTGGAGCAAGGAAGAGCATTTCTTCTGCACCCTCCCCTGATCCTCACCCCTGTCAGAGCTGCCTTCCCATCTGAGCCCTGGGGTCACCAGGGAGTATGGGACATAACATTCCTGGGATAGGACAGGTACAAAAACCCACGGGGACCAACCCTGCTAAATTAATTTGGATTGTTTCCCCCTTGAGCACTGATTGGACATGAAGAGAGGTGATGGATGAGAAGGGCAGGGTGACCCATGGCGTCCTGCTTACAGCCTGTGCTTCAGTTTGCTGCTCCCCACTCTGCAGTGTGCAGACAACCTCAGCTCCCAGCCCCAGCAGGCTGCAGTGAGGCCCCACTTGGCAGGGTGCAGGGGGACATCCCTACTGCCCTTCCACACCTTAGTGCACCAAGGGCTCCTCGCGCTGCACTGTTACCCTGGCTGGGTGCCAGCCCAGTTTTGTCACTTGTGCTCCCACTGAAGCCTCACCACATGTTGTTGCTGTCCTGCAGGCCCTTCAAAGTGTGAGGGTGAAGACACAGCAAGCATGGAAAGCCAGGGCACACTCACCACAGCACTGCCCTAAGCAGAGCTTGCTTAAGCAGGACTTCTGTTACTGGAGCAGACCTCTAATTATCTCAGCACTGTTTCAGCCTGTGTCCAAGGCTGCTGCTGGGAAGAGCAGCTCCTTCCTTACAAATGCTGTCACTTCCAATTGCTGCTGGCATAGAAATCTTCAATTAAGCACTGTCCTTCCTACAAAACGCAGCAGCACCTGCTTGAACACACAGCTGATAAAACACTCTGCTTTTGGCCATGCCTCACATGGAATTACCCAGCAACACAAAGGAAATGGCAGCACACACGAGCCAGGGCTTCACTGAAGCTGCAATGGCTTCACCCCGACCACCCTCTCCTTCCACAGACACTGCGCCGGGCGGGGGGCAGAGGCAGACAGGACTGCCGGAGGAGCAGTGTGTATGTGTAGAGCCACAGTTCTGCTCTTCTTCCACTTCAGACCATAGCATGTCCCCAGCTGTGCCCCACAGGTTTGGGAAAAGGGTTTGTAGTGCAGCTGGACAAGGAAAAGTCTCCTCCTGAAGCTGAGAGCCGTTGTGTCCCTGCTCATGGCAGGGGCATTGGAACTAGATGGTCCCAGTGGACCCTTCCAACCCTGACTGATTCTATGAGTCTATGATTTGCAACACAGCTTAGAGCAGCTTCTCTAGTGTGTGAATTACTGCTGATACAGCCACAACGTTCTGATGGGGATCCAAAGTGCTGCTCCTTGTTGGTGCTCCTGTGTTGTGCCACTGCTCCAGCATCAGGCAGGGAACTGGGTAATATCTCCCAGACTGCCAGGCTGACCAAAGGCTCCTGCTTCCAGGGTGAAAGCCCCTTGGAACAACAGCACATCTTCTGCCCATGCCCACCTTTCTTTCCCACGTAGAGCAGAGTACACACTCAGACTGAGAACTGCAGCGAGGATGAGGCTTGGCTCTGCACCCAGATGCCAGAGCAGGGCCCCAGATGTGCCCACAGAGGCTGAAGCAAGAGCTGCAGGCAATACCTAATCCCTTCACATCTGCCATGTGTAAGCTCACAGCCAGGCGCTCCATGAGCTGCTGCCAGAGGTTGTCCTCTGCACTCCAGGTCGTGAGAGTTCAGGCTGGGAAAAACACAAACCACAACACTGAGACTTGTGCCTGAGTGTCTTTCAAACATTTTTGAGGTCCTCTTGCCACCTACAGATTATTCCAGCAAAGGAAATACACTGGTGATGCATTTCCAAGCAGTGCACTGTTAGCTGGTGCCCGGCAGCTGATGGGCACGGCACGCTGACAGAAGGCTCCGCTTCCGCGGGGCTCCCACGATGGGCTAAATAAACCTGACTTAGATCCAGGGAATTCTGAAGGAGGTGCTGACAATACTCTCATTAATTTACACTCATGTTCCTTCAGAGAGCCCCTGGCACTTCCCAAGCCGTGTTTAGAGCACACACCTCTGCTGAGAGACAGGTGTTGTGACTGTGAACGTCACAAAACAAGGATGGGGAAGTTCAAGGCAGTTGCCTGAAGCCCTGCAGGAGGGCACTGTCAGAGGTTACCATAGAAATGAGTCCTCTGCTACACCACCTGCTCACAAGGGCCTGCATGTTCAGAGGGGTGCTAAGGACCTGCTCATGTCTGACAGGACTGTTATTTTTACCATAGGAGGCATCTTCTCCTCAGAGAGAGCAAGGACTTGTAACTCGGGATGCCTCAGCTCCTGTGCGATGCGTGGCGTTCAGAGGTGACAAAATGGAGCTGTGGTTACAAATCAAGCCTTCCTCCTACAGAGTCTTTCCAAATGCTGCATTTCACCTCCCTGGAGCTGCTGAGGTTCCCAGAAGGCAGCAAGCACTGCAGATATCCCTGCAGGGTCCAGCCACAGGCTGTACCTGAGGGTGTGCCTCGGAACCCCCACAGCTACCGCGAGGGCAAGCACCAGAGTGACCTCCACAAACTTGTAGACTCCAGCCAGCCCTCCCAGCTGTGGCACCAGGAACGTGCCCAGTATGGCAACCGTGCCTAGAGATCTGGTGCCCAGCAGGGATCTACTCCCCACTACGTCAGCTGTTGCACTTAGCCTGAGCCTTGCCCCATCTCACTCTTCCTGGTTTTCTGTCACAAATCTGCTGCTTGACAGAGTCCAAAAATCACTCAGGTTGGAGAAGACCCTTGAGATCACCAGCTCCAACCATGCCCCCTTCTCTGACAAGTTCACCCCTAAACCTTACCACTAAGCACCACATCTAAATGACCCTTTAAGCACCTCCAGGGATGGTGACTCCACCACCTCTCTGGGCAGCCTCTTTCAAAGTTTGACCACTCCTGCAGGGAAAAAGTATTTCCTAATATCCAGCCCAAACTTCCCCCTGGTATGGCCTGAGGCCATTCCCTCTTGTTCTATCACTAATTGCCCATGAGAAGAGACCAGCACCAACCTCTCCCTATTGTCCTTTCACATAGTGGAGGGTGATAAGGTCTCCCCTTGGCCTCCTCTTCCTCATGCTGAACAGTCCCAGTCCCCCCCTAGAAACTGATCCTCTTGGCCCTTCACCAGCTCAGTTCCTCTCCTCTGCAGCCTGGCAGGGGTGCAAAGGGGCATTTCTTTCACCTGGTAGATGAACACTTCCTCTATTGCTCTGGGAGAGAAAAAAAGGCAACTGCCACTTATTTGCTGCCCTGTTCTGCTACTTATTTGCTGCCCTGTTCTGCCACTTATTTACTGCCCCATTCTGCCACTTATTTGCTGCCCCGTTCTGCCATTTATTTGCTGCCCCATTCTGCCACTTATTT
>VWZE01004240.1:140497-212858 GCA_013396675.1 Eubucco bourcierii
TTCTGCCACTTATTTACTGCCCCATTCTGCCACTTATTTGCTGCCCTGTTCTGCCATTTATTTGCTGCCCCATTCTGCCACTTATTTGCTGCCCCATTCTGCCACTTATTTGCTGCCCTGTTCTGCCATTTATTTGCTGCCACATTCTGCCACTTATTTGCTGCTCCACTGGCCTCCAGAATGGAAAGAGCCTGCCACAAACCAGCAGTCTCACCTGCTCAATGGCATCCAGCAATGCACCGCTTCACAGAAAGCTCTTACCAAACCCCAGCTGCTCTTGCTGAAGGTTATGGTGCTCCCTGAGGGTGGAGTCTTCTCCTACTGTGAAAGCTAAATTCCAGCATTTGAGAATTGTCCCCATCCTGGTAAATTATATTGAGCAGGTATTGGTAAAATGGTGGTAAGTGCCTTGGGAGGGTCTTTGAGGTGGCTCAATAGCTTGAGCCCCCAGGGCACTGGGGCCTGGAGAGAGCCATCCCTGGGGGGTTTATTAATGTTGGACATCACAGTAAAACAATAGTTTAGTTTTCACAGAATCACAGAATGGTCTGGGTTTGGAAGAGACCTCCACAGGTCATCCAGTCCCCTGTCCTCCCTCCCTGTCCAGTCCTCCCCTGCAGTGAGCAGGGACATCCTCCACTACAGTAGGTTGCCCAGAGCCCTGTTGAGCCTTACCCTGAATGTCTCCAAGGACGGGGCCCTAACCACCTCCCTGAGCAACCTGTTGCAGTGCTCCTGCACCCTCGTGGTGCAGAACTTGTTCCTAACACACAATCTAAATCTGCTTCTCCCTCGTTTTCACCACTGAGACTTCTCAGGGGTATTGTACCAATACCATTCTCTCCTTTGTTAGGTGAAACAAGGTCTGCCACAGCTCAGGAGGGCTGTGCTAGGGAGGGTCGTTTGTTTGCAGTCTGTCGGTGGGCTGTTGGTCTGTACTCCCATGAGGAATCTATTTGAGCAGTTGCATTGGCTCAGCAGCACTAACAAAGAGTTTAAGCAAGAGTAAGCCATGTAAACAAATGATATCTCCACTGGCAAAGGACTAAGGGAACTTGCCACAGCTCTGTCAGTTTTCGGCGTACTTTGCTTTTCTCTAGGAAGCCCAACCAGTAGCTGTCAAGAGTTAAAACATTTTCTGGCTTGGGCTGTGAATTAAAGCATTTCCTCCTGAGAAATAATTAATTGTTAATTGTTCTTGCTCTCTTTTTTAGCTTTTTCCAGCCTTATCTCATGGAATGAGTTGTCATTCTAGCAGATCAAAGGGCTCCTTTTTCTCAGGAAAGCAGGGACTCCAGGACACACAGAAAGCCTGACTGCAAGCTGGCTATTTGGCAGGGCCTCTTTTGTCTGAGGGACAATCGAGCAGCAGTATCACTCACCCAGCCCAGACAAAACCAGTTGTCTGCTTTACAGATAGCTGGCAGAGCAGAGGTCAGCCCTGGCTGACTGGAGCCATCGAGGATTGCTTCTTTTTTCAGCAATGCTTTCTCATAAAGAGCACTTCGGCAGCCTGAAACAGCTCTCTCTTTTTGTGTGCCTGCTCTGCTTCCCCCTAAGCAAATTCTTCAGATGCCCAGAAGGAATCTTGTTTCCAACATCTGGGAGTGCTTTAGAGATTTTCATTATTTATATGCCAAGATAATATCTCCTGCCCATGAATGTGCTCCTGTTCCCATTGATTAGTGCCAACTGCAGTGGGGGCTGCAGCTTGAAAGCTCTTCTCAGGGCCCTCCATTTACATCACTAACTGTGAGTCTCCAAATGCTCATCTGACCTTCAGGAATTCATCAGATTTTGACTGCTACTGACTTGGGAAAGCTATAAAGTGAAGAGCTGGGGAAATAAAAAACAAAACAAGCAGTGTTTAAAGCTAAGACTAAAGACACATCCAAAGGAAATTACAGGAAATCATGGTTTAAATAGGGAAAAAAAATGGAGAGGCTGGAGAACCAGACAGGGCAACTTCTTCAGCATGTGATATCCAGCAGTGGTCCAGTTTGTCTTCAAGTGAGCTGGGAACGCAGGCTGAACAAACCTAGCTCCTCAGGGCCTGCAGGGCCTTCCACAGCTCTTCCTAGCCTCAGAGCATCTGGACAGACCTGGCCTTTGCCCTCAAGGTGCTCTCCTCAGTGGAGATGGAGGGGAAATGGGAAGAGGAAAATGCTGAGAGGGACAGAAAGCTCCGTTCAACCCAACCGGCAATGTTTCCAGGCATGGGGCATCTGCCACCTCTCTGGGCACCCTGTGCCAGTTTCACCCTCGGTGTGCAAAGTGCCTTCCTTCTCCTCAGTCTAAAGCTGCCCTCTTTTAAACACATCCCTGACTGCTTTTCCCTTCCCTCATTTCAACCTCACCAAGCAGCAGTTGTGAGCCTGTGCACACCAAGTGGTGTGCCAGGGTTGGAGTTAACTTCAGAGCCTCTTCCCTAACTTGAGTAATTGACCCCACTGATGGGTGCTTACTCTCCTGCCTTTATCACTGCCATGCTGCTGTAGCTAATTCCCTGCTGAAGCGCAGAGCTGCCCATTAAGCCAGCACCACCAGCTGATAAGGAACAGCAACATGATTCATGCACTGCAGCAGGACACAGGGACAAACATTGCTATCAAGGTGACTTACTTGCCTGGGAAACCCATAGCAAAAAGGTCCTCAGCAGGGAGCACTCAGCATCAGTTTGTTGTTTTGCCATAAGTAGGGAGCTAAATATTTCCTGTCCGCTCTATGCAATGGGAACCCCAAGCTTGCCAGCTGCAGGCTGTCGCAGTGGACTAGGGAGGGGGGTGAAAAAGGGAGCACTGGTGAGCACCTGCAGCGTGATGCTCGTGGAGCATGAGCCTTAGGAAGGCAGGCAGAGCGAGCTGGGGCTCTTCAGCCTGCAGCAGAGGAGCCTGAGGGCTGCGCTCATTCTTGGTGATGATGATGTGCAGGCCAGGCTCTGCTGAGGGATGCCCAACGACAGGACAAGGAGCACTGGGGGCAGGCTGGAGCAGAGGAGGAAGGCATCACGGCAGAGAGCAAAGCTTCCAAGGAGTAGGTGGCAAAGCCGGGCAAAAGCTGTGACGTTTGAGTATTGTCTGCCACGGCACAGAGCAGAACAAACCCTCTCCACCACAGGTACTTCCAGCTCTGAGTCACCACTGTGCACCACATCTGAAGGCAGGTATAAGAAAACAGGAACCAGAAAAAGGCTTCCAAGAGGCTGCAATGTTTCCTTAAGGCTCTGGGCACCAACATTTTGACCTGTAAGGGAAGGACAGCTCAGCCCAGCCCAGCAGCTCACACTGTTACTGTGAAAGGCAGACAATGAGTGCTTGGAAGGCTTCATGAGCTACTGAAAGCACCACGGAAATGCTAAATACTGTTATTGGATTATAGTGTGATTGAAACAAATTGATCTGTTGGAAAATGTCAATGAATCACATTCATAACAAATTCCATTTAATTTACAACAGTGAGTCATCAACTGGCTCTGCTGCTGATTTATTTATACATCCTGCTGAAAGGAAAACTCATTTGAAGAATCAGATCTTAAGACAACAGGTCCTCAGGATTAGGGAACTGAGCATTTGACATGAAGTGTGGTGGCACCAATCCCTATTTAGCCATCCCCTTTCCACCATATCTAATCCTGAAGAAGGTTATGCAAAGCACCTGTAATAAAATGTACTCTTTATTTGCCTGCAAGCACAGTGCTTCTAAAGATCAGAGCTTCAGGAGACCTGCCCCAGAACTCAATGTACCATTTACCAGTTCTTGCAGCACACACTCACTATTAGCAGCCATGCCCTAATGATCCACACAGCAAAACTCTGCCAAGGGACCCAAGACCAACACTGAGCCACCAAAAGAGATTTCAGAGAGGGAACTTTGGAGGTAACAGGAGAATTACACTGCTTTGGGTTTGTCTGTGGATGCTGCAGTAAGGGAGAGGAGCCAGGGAGTGATGCTACCAAGACACCAAGGAGCTCTGCTGGACCTCTGCTTAGGACTTGCTGGGGTCTGAGTGGCCCATGTGAAAGGGCATAGGAGGACCTGTCACTACAGACCCCATCCCAGAGCAGAAGCAGTGGGGCCAAACAGCCTCTTCTTTCCTATATCAAAAGTTGTTCTGCCCTCTCCCCACACCCTCCCTGCCTGCACAGCCCCTAAGGATACCTCCACCCCAGCCCACAGGGATGGAGTAGCTGGTGAGATGGCAGTAACATGAGACAGGGTCAGTGGCAGGGGGCAGGGGGCAGGAGGAGGATCACACACCAGACACCTCACAGACAACACCACAGCCTAAGGGGTTTGCTGTGGCTGGTGCTGCTTCCAGCTGGGTGTGCAGAAGTACATTGCCCACCACTAACACAAGGGGTCTAAAATGAGAGGAAGAGCAGGGAAAGGACTGGCAATTCACAAGAATTTTGTACCTTTCCCCCCACCAAGTCTGAAAGAAATGCAGTGGTACTTGTGAAAGAGCAGGAATGAGAAGTTAAGATATTATACAAAGGCTGCCTTTAAAACTTCCCTTTTATTTGCTGATCATTTTTGATCTCCTTCAGTCAAATGGAGCATCACTTAGGAACTGATGAAAAGAGAACCTTCATCTGGTTATTAACTCCTTGATGAAAGACCTGCAAAAAGTGCATTGTTCATTTACAGGACTCTGGGAAACACAGAACATTGACTAAATTCTTGATGAGATACATGGCTGCTTGAAGTGATAATTGGCAGAGGCACTGGCAAAGCAGACCAGTTGTGACTGCACAGCTGGGAGCAGCCTCCTGCAGCTGCCATTAAACTAAATGGATCACAGAATGGCTCAGCTTGAAAGGGAGCTCACAGTCATCTACTGCAACCTCCCCACCATGCCCAGGGACACCTCTCAGTTAGACTCAGCTGCTCAAGGTCTCATCCAACCTGGCCTTCAACACCCCCAGGCAGGAGGCAGCCACAGCCTCCCTGGGCAGCCTGTGCCAGACTCTCACCACTCTCACACTCAACAACTTCTTCCTCAGCTCCAGTCTAACCCTGCTCTGCCTCAGCTCCAAACCATCCCCCTTGGCCTGTCTCTAGACACCTTCAGCACAAGTCTCTCTGCAGCCTTCCTTCAGGCACTGGCAGGCAGCTCTGAGGTCCCCCTGGAGTCTTCTCCTCTCCAGGCTGCACACCCCCAGCTCCCTCAGCCTGTGCTCACAGCAGAGGTGCTGCAGCCCTTGGATCATCTTTGTGGCCTCCTCTGGACTCTCTCCAGCAGCTCTGTGTGCTCCTTATGCTGGGAACAGCAGAGCTGGAGGCAGTTTTCCAGATGGGGTCTCTGCAGAGCCCATTCCCTTCTTCACTAAACTGCCCTCTAAATAACACTGACTTGAGAGGCAGGAGAGGCAGCTAGAGATGAAATTGGTCTGTCCCAGTAGATAATAAATCAACTTTTTTTCTTAAGTTATGACAAAGTTTTGTCACAGGACAAAGAAAAAGTATTTTTTTACTAGAAAAAAAACCCCAAAAACTAGCTCTTTTTGGGTTAAACATGGACCCTGAATGACAGAATGGCTCAGCTTGGAAGGGACCTCAGAGATCACCTACTCCAAGCTCCCTGACACAGGCAGGGACACCTCTCAACTAGACTGGGTTGCCATGGGGCTCATCCAGCCTGGCCTTCAACACATGCAGGGAGGAGGCAGCCACAGCCCACTGCAGTGGCAATGCTGTCCCCATGCTCCTCTGTTTTGCAGGGCGTTGCAGCCCTCATCCTGTGCCACCACTGCTCTCCAGAGCTGTGCTTTTTTGGAGGAGAACCCAGATGAGATGATCAGTGCAGCAAAGAGGGAGGGTGGACCCCAGCTCTCTGCGAGATCACAGCTGGGTAAAAGCTTCTCTTCGCTCTATTCCAGAAAGCCAAAATAATCAAAGCTTGGGAAAAACATCTGGGAAATGGAGTCGTGTGTCAAATGTTTCAGTTCTTCCTTCACTGGAAAAGCAGCAACCCCTCAGCCTTTGCTCCACATTGCAAAGGAAGACACTGATTGATTTTGTTTCAAGCTCATACTTGGGCCAGAAGGCTCAGAAAAGCAAAGTCACAACCAGCAGTGAGAGCCCCAGCAAGGAAGAAGTGCAGCCCTTCACCTAAGGCGGGTTTGATTTTCCCTCAGTGCTCTCTTGGATTTCTGTGGGTGTAGGAGATTTACCTGTTTCCAGCTGTGCTATGTTTGTGGAATCATAGAATCATAGAATGGTAAGGTTGGAAGGGACCTCAAGGATCATCCAGTTCCAACCCCCTGCCATAGGCAGGGACACCTCCCACTAGCACAGGTTACTCAAGGCCTCATCCAATCTGGCCTTGAACACATCCAGGGAGGGAGCATCCACAACCTCCCTGGGCAACCTGTGCCAGTGCCTCACCACCCTCACTGTAAAGAACTTCCTCCTAACATCTAATCTTGTGGAGCTGCATTTGTGAAGGCATCTGAATTGCCTCAAGGTTGGCCAGCCAGCTGGTTTGGCAAATGGGTGCTTCAGCAGAATGTCACTAACCCCCTGCTCACTTCAGAACACTGGGGCTGTCTTTGAGCCACTCATTACAAGAAGGACATTGAGGTGGTGGTGCAGGCCCAAAGGCATCAAAGCTGGTGAAGGGTGTGGAGATGAGTCTGACCAGGAGCAGCTGAGGGACCTGGGGTGGTTTAGCCTGGAGGAGAGGAGGCTTCGGGCAACCCTCTTGGTCTCTACAACTGCCTAAAAGGAGGTGTTGACAAGAAGGTTGGACAAGAGGAATTGGCTTCATTTTGCAGGAGGAGAGGTTTAGGTTGGATATCAGTAAACTGTGTCCTTACTGGAAGGGTTGTTGGATCCTGGAACAGGCTCTGCAGGGCAGTGGTGAAGTCACCATCCTCAGAGGGACTGAAAGGCTGTGCAGATGTGGTGCTGAGAGCCATGGTTTAGTGGTGAGCAGGCAGTGCTGTCTTAATGCTTGGACTTGATGACCTTAAAGTCTCTTCCAACCAAAATGATGCTACAGCTTCTGGGCAATGATAGCTTCAGCAGTGATGCCAGGAAGGCAATCAGCTGGATTCTGTTCTAATTCCTCCTGACTCTGGCCAGACTGCAGTGTCTGTGAGGGGGGTACAGAGTTAAAAATAAGATCCTTGAGCAAGGCAAAGCTTCTAAATTCTCTAAATGCTTTTTTAATCAAAGGAAATTGCTGCAGGAAGTGATTTCTCACATCCCAGGCTCTGCCGGGTGTTTCCAATCAGTGCAGCTTGGGGCAGCTATTACCTCACTAAGTTGTATTAATGTGTTTGTTGCTGCTGCTTTTCCTTTTCAGCTCGTCCACAGGTTAACTGGGTTCTGCTGTTTAACTTGTGGTTTGCTTGATGTGGCTGGCTTGTGCTTTGAGTGGCTCCTGTCGCATCTCTAATCCCTCACAGGGGCACATATTAATCTCCTCACATCTTATCCCTCACTGGACAGTTGACTGATCAGCAGGATGTGGTCCTGTGAAATGCTCCTCCCCTCTCATTTCCCCAGTTCCCTCCCTGAAGCCAAAGACCCTGAGGAACTCTGGCCTTTCACCCTGGGCATGTGAGCCCTCTCCCCAGATGCACCACTGTGGCCTGTGTGCTGCTGGGAGCAGCTCATCACATGGCCAACACCAAAGGAAAAAGAGCTGAGCAGGATGCTGCAGTTCAGGGACCATGTGAGATCAGGGTTTGATTTGGACTGAGTCACACATGGTGGCACAACTTGAGAAGTGATGGTTTATGGACTCCATCGATGTTCTTCAGGCTCACAAACCCCTCGGAGCCCAAGGCAGAAAAGTGGCTTATAACAACTTTTTAACTGGCACAACCTTAATGCTAGCAGCTGAAAAGGAGATGGGAATGAGGGGAAGTCTTCCAGCAAGTTTGCAAAACCAAGAGCTTTGTTCAGAGCACCAAGAAAACCCAAGCACGCCACTGCCAGTACTGATGACAAGCTAACTCCTTCCCTCTTCTTCCTCTGTTACAGCCCAGACTTGTCCCTCCAGTTCTGCTGGAGCTGGTGCTGAGAGCCAGGATGGAAACTCCCTTCAGTCTTCAATTAGGTTGGCACCATCTGTGACTCATCCAACAGCTTCAGGCAGCAACCTCTACTACTAAAAGTTGATTCCCACTTCCCTTGACAGGAGAGATTGCTGTGCCCTGCTGATGGAAGGCAAAGGGACCATTCACACCAGTGAAGACTGTCAGCCATTCCTCCAGCTTTTAGGCAGATGCTATCTGTGCACAAGAGTGCACCTCTGTGCTGGGAGTGCTGCAGAGCAGCACCATCCCCACAGGCTCAGACAGAAGGGCGCATAGGGCTGAGTGTGGACCAGCAGCACCCTGCTCTGTCACTGAGTGCCAAAGGGAGATCTGCAGGCAGCATTTGAAATAATTCAACAGCAAAATGGTGTTGCCATCTGCCAACATCCATCTGGTGGAGGGAACACAAGACCCTGGGTGAGAAATTGGCACGGAGTGAGATGCACTCACTGAGAGGGGAGATTCCATCACAGGGCTGATGGATGCCTTGCGGTGCTGTCATCTCCTCTGTTCAAAGACAGCCTCCAGGCCCCATAGATCCTCTTTAACAAGGCTCCTGGTAGAGCAGGAGGCATTCCCAGGGGTACAAAAGTGGCTTTTTAACATGTCCACATGGCAGAGGTTGCAATAAAGACTTTGTTATCAGAAACACTACAATGGAATTCGTAAGTGGAGGGACATGCCCAGCTTCAAACCCCTTGTTTGGGTCTGGCTACACTCACTCCTGCACTGTCACAAAGGTAACACAAGCCAGAGAGAGGTCTAGAAGGTGATGATAATGTTTAGAGACACAGGAAAGTCTCTGTGAGGAAATATTCAGGAGGCTCAGACTGTTTTACACAGAAAAAATATAAGAGGTGACATGCCAGAGGCAGTAAAACACTGCCAAGGGCAGGGAAGGTAGCCCAGCCACTCCTGGGTACCTGTCAAATACCCTCTCAAACGAGAGGCAGCAGCGGCCTGGTGAAATTAAAAATACGTTTTCCACACATCAAAGGCAAAGCCAGGCTGGTGGCTAGAGTTGTGACTGTGGCACCAAGCAGATTCTCTCGACTAGAGCACTGCAGGACGCCCTTTCCCCTGAGCGCTGGCTTAGGAGGGCATTGCTCTGAGTCACTTGATAAGGGTCTGAGATACCTATGCACAGCTGTGCAGGCACCAGTGGTGACCTGCAGAGTGTCTCTGCAGCTGCACTCTGCTGTTGAGTAAGAAATGGTGCAGGCATCCCTATTAACTGCAGAAAGGATGAGGAAGAACCAGATCCTCCTCCTGACAGCCCAGGACAGACTGGAGACACAAACGCGGTAGCGACTCTCTAGTCAAGCACTATCCCAGCCACACACCTAGGAGGGTTAACATTGCCAGAGCATCCTCATCTTCCATTGGCAGTGCTCTGCAGGGCTTCACTCTTAGAGGGCACTGCACAGCTGCACTAGCTGACTCCAGAAGGAACCAGCAGGAACCAAGGGCAAAGCCAGGCTTATCTCTTCCAAAAGCCACAGCAACATAGTGCTGTTACCGGCTGTGACTGGACAGAGCTCATTCCAGGGCAGGGTCCCTTCCCACCACTGTTCCTGGTGTTGCAGCAATGCCAAGCACTGTGTAGATGGGCATCTGCAAAGAGAGAGCTCTGGAGCAGGCAGCGGTGCTGCTGAACTTGCTGCCCCACGCCACAGCCACGCTGCCTTCATCTGGTTTCAGATTCCCAGTTACAGATCCAGTGGTCTGACCCTGGTTGCTGCTGACCACAGACAGATGGAAAAGTGGATGCAAGAAGGCCTCTGAGGTGACCCATGGGGGACCTGCCCTTCTGCAGATGCCCACTTCATTGACTTTTGCTAAGTTTTACTGAATTTTGTCAGCTGCAGCTCCACTTTTTGTCCATACCAAGGAGATTTTCTCCAGATGTGGCCCCAGCCCTCACTGCTGCTGACAATATTCTGCACAGGGTGATGAAGCCAGCTAGAGCGAAGGACTGCCCTCAGCCACCAGACTATTTAGGAGTATGAAGTGGTCATTCCCTCATTATTTATAACAAGTAGTGTCTCAAACTGTGTCTTCCTTCTGGCTCAGCTGCTGTCGGTGGCTGCGGTAGGCAGAAGGGTACTTTGGGTGATTCCCTGTTGTGAAATGCTCTGCAGATGTAGCCAGAGGAAATGGTCGGGTGGAGGCAAGCCCGAATTGCCCAAATCCCAAACAGGCTACTTTGTAGCAGGAAAGCCACACTGCCCCCCAGAATCTTCCAGGGCAGGGGGGAAAGGAAGGCAATCTTGTCCTACAGAGGCTGCTGTGCCTCGAGGAGCCCAGCACCCCCACTGCCCAGCACCCCCACTCCTCCCCCACTGCCAGACACAGGTGCACACCCACACTGCTGCTTCGGGATGGAGTGCCGCAGAAGAGGAGGAGATGTGTGACGCTGTCCCGAAGCTTTGGTGGCTTTGCTGCTTTCCCATGAGGAAAGCTAGCTTTGCTAAGGCTTCTCTTTCTGTCTCTGGAGTCCCAGAACTCTGAGGGACAGAGGGAACAGGTGGGAGATGGTCTCACCCTAAACAACTTCTCTCTGCTTTCTGGGACCTTCATCTCCGACTGCCACTGCTGGAGAGGAGCAGACCCATGCCTCTGTGGAACAAACCACTGCTGGTGCTGTAGAAAATGTGACTTCCATCCTTACACTAGCAGAAAGCAGCCTGCTCTGTTGTATTTTAAATCATTCTAACAGCATTTGGCACTTTTTAATTAACAGGCAAGAGCTAAAATGAATCGAGGCTTCTTATGCAGACACTAGGAAGTTGCAGGAAGAGGCGGGGGGGAGGGGGGAAGCAAAACAAAATGAACCAACCCAAATCAGCCAGGATCCGAATCTGTGTTTAAAATCTCCCCTATCTATTTAAGTTCCTGTACCAGCTCAGCTCAATATCTAAAACAAAGAAAATGAATTATGGAACAGTGTGAGGAGAGCTTGTTAATTTTCCCACTGATGTGCTGTGAAATGAAAGCTTTATTCTAAGAATATCATGGCCTCGGGGCTCTGTCTGGGGAGGCACTGACAAATACAAATGTCCTCACAGTTTTCCTTTTAGTCTTGCTCAATGGTGTATTCCAGATAGATTTCCAAAATTATCTATAATAATATATAATCTGTAGCTGTGGTTTGGTGGAGTCCTAGAATGTGATTTTTCCAGGACCTAACTCTGCCCTGGTTGCAAACGGCAGCTCAAGTGCACAGAACACAAGGCGGATCACATTGCAGGAGAATTTGCTTATTTCTTAATCCATATTAATAGATGTGACTTTAATTTCAGCATCTTTCCTCCTGTTGTGTACCAAGGGAACATTAGCAACAACAGCAGCTTTACATTTTCATAGAGCCTTTCATCAAGCAGGATTCAAAAGCGCTTTACAAACCTCGGACAAAATTCTCCTTTGATCAGCAGCGAGAATCTCTTAATCCGGGGTGCAAATCTCTCTTGCACTTTCTGTGCTTTGCTCTGCACACAGGACTTCCATTGATTTCAGCAGGAATCGTGTGTGTGAAACAAGTGCAGAATGTCTAATGGAAAGCTGCACTGCAGATAAAAAGGAGGGGAAAAAATGGTCCACGTATGGCTTCAGCGCCCGCCACGCCAGTGCCCTCCTGCTGGAGCGGGCCCCAGTAGCCTTCTGTGTGCACCAAAGAGGAAACCTCCAGTCCCAGTCCTCTGACTAAACACTCAGAATGGCAGGAGCTGGAAGGGGCCTCCACAGATCATCCAGACTCCCTGCCAGAGCAGGATAACCCAGGGTAGGTCACACAAGAATGCATCCAGGTGGGTTTGGAAAGCCTCCAGAGAAGGAGATTCCATAACCTCTCTGGGCAGCCTGCTCCAGGGTTCTGTCACCCTCACTATCAAAAAGTGTCTCCCCATGTCAAGGTGGACCCTCCTGTGTTCTAGCCTCTACTCCTTGTTCCTTGTCCAGTCACTGGGCACCACCAAAAAGAACCTGAGCACAGGGCATGGAAAGAGCCTGAACACAGGGAGGAAGGAGCAGCACAAACATTCACTCCTGTACACAGATTTACTTGTTCGTCCTGGGCAGCCTTCCCTGCCACATCCCCTAAAGCTCTTCCCAAAAGCTCAAGGCCAGATCTGGCTGCCAGTAACTGCTGAGAAAATACTTTCCCCAAGAAAATGCTAGATTGAGGGATGTCCTCCATGGTTTAGTTTTCTTGTCCACAGCTAAGTCAAGAGATGCAGAGAGGATGCAGCAAACTGGGTTCCCCAAACTAATGCCAACCTCTGCTCGGGCAAGCCCCTGTGTTACTTCTGCCTGCCGAGGCTCTCCTCAGAACCTGTGCTGTGTTTCTGATCAGCAGGAACACTTTCCAGCTTAATCAGCAGAAAATGATGAGCAGCATCCTATGGAGATGAGTGCAGAACTCAAAGTTTGGAATTCTGCAGACACCTCTACCCAATAACCAACCTTTGAATGCTCGTGTTTGTGAAGGTTTGGGAGTTCCCTGCCCCTCACACTTTGTAAAAAGACCCAGACTAGAACTCAGCCAGCTGGAAGTTAAGGACTGAAGCTCTGTTTACAGCTCAGCACAATGGACAAGCAGAGATAGACACAACAGACAGGAATAGTTACAGACATAGACAAGTTAAAGGACAAGTTAAAAGAAACACAATCCCCCTCCCAGAAATCAGAGACCCCATGAGGGGCTCCCAACCACCCTTCCACCTTCTCCCCACCCTTATATCTTACCCCAAGGTTTGCCTTAGACACAAGGTGAGCTTGGAGGATCGGCCAGGGGGGTTAGAAGAAAAGTGGTTAGTGAAGATTAATCAGCAAAGAGGAGCCAGAAGCTAGGCTGCCCGAGACGCTGTGCCCCTAGAGAGAGACAGACTGTGTAATCTAATGTTTTTTGTTTCTTCTGTTCAACATCTCAGCAAGCCTATGAGTGAAGGAGACATCACCATGTTTTCCTTTCACAGCCTACAGTGTAATGTTCTCTATTAAAATATTCCAATTAGCCTCAAACCAGCACAGTGTTGAAGCTCTAATCTCTGTCCCTGTCCCAGGCAGCTTTACTGAGGCCTCCTGTTTCTCACGAGTGGCACCAGACCTTTTAATGAGAAAATAATTCAGAATTAAGTGTCCCCTAGGGATGCTGTCTGAAGAAGTCGAGTGCCTGGCTTGCAAAGACAGGTGTAATCATGTGATGAGGGATCTTTGAACTACTTGATCTGGAGGAAGAGTGACTTGGCTCTGGCAGTGGGAACAATATTGGCCCACTTCAGACTCCAGTCTGCAGCCTGTGGCATTGCATTGATTTCTCTCGTTTGATGAACTGCCCATGAATTCCCTCCTATCTGCTCAAAGCCTTTCTCTGACAGAGCAGAGTGATCCCTTTCCTTGCCTTTCCTCCTGCTGCTGCCTCCACACCTGAGTCTGCATCCACGCTTTTACCATTGCCAATTAGCACACACACTGACGGCAGGAAATGCTCCTGTTGCACTAATCTCGTATGTTGGGCAGTGTGAAGGAGGCCCTGTCCTAAACTGATTTCCTTTTAATTGCCAGTGTAAAAGAGCAGTAATTTCAAGGGGGCTGGGATTCATTAGGAACCCTTCTTTAAGCGTCTCTGCAAACCCCAGCTTCCCTAAGGCCAAGACAAGATGTCTATGTTGAGGCCACCCTTCAGCTGCAGACCAAGAAGCACCAGCGCAAGGTACTGCTCTTCTCCCAGCTTCAGCAACTCTTCCTTGCACAGAGTTCAAGGCCTTCTAAAGCATTTGGAGGGGAGAGCTTGGTGGTGTTTGAAGGTAGCTGAGAAAGTCTTAAGTAAGACAACGCAAATAATTAAACCTGCCGATACATTTGGGCTTTTCATCTTCAAAGTGCTTTACCAACATTAATTAGCTGGGCTCAGCAAAGCCCTGTAGAGTGGAGCTACTCCATGCCTATCTCCTGTGAAGTGACTTCCTGGGCTGTCCCCACACAGACTATTTTTAGCCAGCACAGGAGCCTGCTGCACGCTGCCTTGCTCTCTGCACACAGCCTTACCTTGCCCGTGATGAAAGCCAAGCAGGCTTGGTAATGGGGAGTGGGGAAGGCTTCAGAATTAAACATTCTTTTAAAACAGCAATTAGCTTGGGTTTTCCTGGAAGAACTGAGGCAGAGGAAGATCAGAGGCAGGCACCTTCATACCCTGCACCAGCCTCCAAACCTTCAAATCTCCCATCCCCTTTGAACATGAAAAGCTGTGTTGCAGGCACTCAAGAGGTGGATCTGCTGGTCAGTGCCAGTATGTCCCACTGGGAACAAAGGGACAGCTCATTCCAGAGCATGGCTGCCTCTCAGCTCCCTTTGCCTCTCAGCACATCCCAACACACAGCCATGGCTGCCTCTCAGCTCCCTTTGCCTCTCAGCACATCCCAACACACAGCCACGGCTGCCTCTCAGCTCCCTTTGCCTCTCAGCACATCCCAACACACAGCCATGGGCAAGGACAGGATTATACATGCAGCTCTACCTGCGCTTTGTTGCAGTGCTCTGCTTCTTGAGCTGGCTCAGAAGCAGCTCTGGAGCCTGAGGAAGCAGTCTCAAAACCTCTTGCCAGTCTGCCTGTTTTGTGACCCCAGTGACCAGTTTTTGGTTCAACCATTCTTCTAGTGTTTGCTTAGCCTTGGGGTGGCTCAACTCCCACTACAGGATTGCTGCTGGAGTCTCCCCTAAGGAAGCAGCCCCACTGCCCCACTGCCCCACTGCCCCATTGCCTTGCAGCCTCCTTCTCCTTTAGTAAATGTCATTTCAGGCACTTTTAGCTCACCTGGTGCTGTGCACCAAGCCCAGCCCTGTACTCTCCCATGTGGCCGAGCCCCAAAAGCTCTCTTCAAAGGTCAGTTGCACTCATGGTGTGTTCCTGTTATCAAACAGCAACTCAGGCACCAACCCTTCAACTTGCTGCCCTGATGGCCCTTCCTGAACCTAATGTTTGCTTCACTAGAATAATCACAGAATTCCAGGATCATGGAATCATAGAACCCCAAGACCATGGGATCACAGGACAGGGCAACCTTGCTACTACAAGTGGGAACAGGCCAGTGAAAACAAAGGGCTGGTGGATCTCAGCAGAGGAAGCACCTTCTGAAAAGGAAAGCTTCAACCACTGCTTCCCTGTATGTTTGTAAACAGGAGAACGATGCAGGGAGGCCAAACTGATCTCATGTACTGGGCACTGCAGACTGCAAACCTTGCTGCAAGCACAGCTCTCCTGCTCAGCTGCCAGCCAGGGAGGAGAGAGCCCAGGGGACAGTTGTTGCTGGTGTCCTGCCTGGCTTTCACAAAGTCTCTTTGCTTCTAAGCATCCCAGGTCCCCACACACAGGGCGCTGTGGGAATCAGTAGAGCAGGATGGAAGCGGAGGGGAGGCGAGAGGCCAGGGTCATCCTGAAGGCACTGGGGGGGGGGGCTTGCAGAGGCTCACAAACTTCCCACCACCTCCTATCCACAATAGCTTTGACATCACTTCCTGGCACTACACGAATGTATCAAACTCAGTATTTCCTCCAGAACTTGTAGTTACTCAGCTACTTATTTTTGGCTGGCAGTGCTAACTTGAGCTCAGGGGTTGACTTCGTTTCCGGACCAACCCCAAGGTATTGTCTGCCTTCTAGCACAATCCTAAAATAGTCTGTCCCAGCCTCTGGGAAAGCAGGCATGGAAGGATATACACACTTGAAAACATTCAGCAATTCAGAACTGCTGCAGAAAATAATTGGGATGGAAGTTGTGTTGCACTGCAATACGAAACCCAGGAAAGGTTCCTGACAAAAAAATCACTTTTTCTGGTCCTTCAGACATGATGTCCCTGCTGAGTGCACAGGGGTTGGACTAGATGACCTTTGGACGTCCCTTCCAGCTCAAACTATTCTATGATTCTACAGAAACACCCTGAGACTCTAAAAGCAAGAGCCCTACCTCCTCAGAATGCTCTGTCACAGAGCTGCCTGCTGCTGGGTCTCCTGCAGGAGCCAAGAGTGCCTGCAATAAACAGCTGCAGCAGCAGGGAATCACAGAATGGTTTGTGTTGGAAGGGACCTCCAATGGTCATCTAGTCCAAACTCCTGCACTCAGCAGGGACATTCTCCACTAGATCAAGTTGCCCAGAGCCCTGTGGAGCCTGACCTGGAACATCTCCAGGGATGGGATTAGTGAGCAGAGCCTTGGCAAATCCCTTCACAGCCACATCTTTTTCTTGAAGAAAACATGAATTGATGACAAGAAAATGGTTTGGAAATTCCAGTGAATTATTTGTGCTACTGCAAATGAAACCCAGTACAAACAATCTAAGCCTTTCATTTTGCTATTGAACAACAAATTAGTGCCACTTCTGTTCCATTAACCTCTACCACTTCTGCTATTTCTTTCTTTTTTTTTTTTTTTTTTCAATTAAAAAGGTTATGGATGCTGAAGTTGGAGGAAAAAAAAATCTAATCCGAGGCTGCAGAAAATGCTGCAGTTATCTTCAAGGGACTGCCAAAAGTGTTGGAAAGAATTCACTGCAGGTCAACTGCAAATGACTTTCTCTGGTGATGCTCTAGGCAGCAGAAATAAAAATGGCAGTTACCCACACAGCTCTTCCTGACTCTGGTCATTGCTCCACACCTGATGGCTTCCTAATGCAGCTGGTAGAAGACAATGGGACTTGGGGCAGGGTAACCCTAGCAGGGCTGTGTGAGCTTGTGTTTGCCTCAGTGGGCCTGGGTGCCAGCTCAGGGCAGGGAGCTCTTAGTGATCAGTTGTGGCTGAGCGCTTGTCCATACCTTCCCTTCTCACCACTCCCCGTAGGAGCTGTCAGCATAAATGAAAAGAAGGCTCCATTAAGCCATTGCACACAAGACCTTCCAGCCTCACCTCGCCTCCAGAGCTGCCTTTGAACTCGCCTCACTGCGCCAGCTGAAGGCCAGCAGGTGATGGATCACAACAGCAACAAACACAACCCGGGGGGCGAGGGAGCCCAGCTCAGAAGGTGGCAACTGTTCACCCAACAGCCTGTTGGGGCATGGCAGCTTACAGACGCCCAGGGAGGCAAGCCTCAAGCACAAAGACTGCTTCTAAAGACTCTCAGCTCCTTACAATAACACTAATACTGAAACTTCAATCCTGACTGGGGCAACAATGGTCTCTCTGTGCCCCTCTGTGCCCAGCACTGCAGAGGCCACACCTTCAGCACTGCACTCAGTCTGGGGCCCCTCGCTACAAGGAGGCCACTGAGGTGCCAGAGCAAAGTCCAAAGAAGGGCAGTGAAGCTGCAGAGGTGTCTAGAGCACAAGTGCTATGAGAAGCAGCTGAAGGACCTGGAAAACAAGCCTCAGGGACACTTTGTTGCTCTCTACAGCTCCCGGAAAGGTGGGTGCTCTGTCTCTTCTGACAAGTAACAAGTGATAGACAGGACAAGAGGAAATGGCCTCAGGTTGCACCAGGGGAGGTTTAGGTTGGGTATCAGGAAAAATTTCTTCACTGAAAGAGTTGTGAGGCACTGGAATGTCCTGCCCAGAGAAGTGATGGAGCCACTGTCCCTGGAGGCATTGAAAATCTGTGTAGAGGTGGTGCTGAGGGCCATGGTTTAGTGGTGGGCTCAGCAGCGCTGGGTCAGTGGTTGGCCTCGATGATCTTGGAGATCTCTTCCAAACCAAATGATCCTGTGATGCCCTGTGAGCATTTCTTGCCTTTTCATGTGTCCCTTTCCCAAATAAGCACCCTTCCAGAACTGGGTGGGGTTGTCACCAAGCCTCATCTTGAGCTGTGGGGAGCTTGGGGGTGGAGCCTGCCAGGAACACCAGCCAGGAGGGTCAATCAAAGTGCAGCCTTTCCTATGGGAGCTGCTGGGGACTAACATCATCACCCCCTGTGGAACTTGGGCAGGCCAGAGGCATTAGCACCTCTGCCCAGGGAGAAGCAGCAGGAAAAGCTGTCAGTAATAACCTCACCTGCTACAGCCTCTGGCTCTGGCTCACCCAAGAGGCACTGCCCTGAGCTGCTGGAGCAGAGTCAAGTAGATGCAGAGAGGCCTCTTATCAGAGCAAGTCTTCTGTACCGAGGGACTCATGTCACCTACCCAGCCAGAAGCCCAGCTCCCCACAGCACCTCACTGCTGCCTTAGAAGTTTCCTATTCAAGCACTGAGCCTGACCAGGGCTGACCTTACTCAGCTTGTGAGATGAAACAAGATCACTGCCTGAGGTGTGGAATGACACTAGAACAGAGGTCACCATCTTATGAAGAGCATCTTCTTCCTTTGGCACCACATCCTCCTGCTTCCCCTGCCCCAGCATCCTACCAAGGGGCAGAAGCCAATGATAAAGGCACTGTGCCTCCAGCACAGCCCTGGCAGCACACAAACCTCTCTGCCCCTGCAGCTCTCCAGCAGTACCTTGCTGCCTACATGAATCCAAAGACCGAGCTGTTCCTTTTCTAGGATTTTTTTGGTCACCACATCAACAGAAACAACAAAAGTGTTTTCTATGAGTCTGTCTCTGCAAGATGCCAAACCAGATGAACAGACAACCAGAGAGTGACTTAGCAGCAGTGTGGACAGAGGAGCAAATCAATCATTCAATGAGTAACACATTTAGGAACTGCAGCAATACCAATGGCAGCAAATCCATTTGCAGCTACAGTGAAACTGCCTGGGCCCATTTCAAGGTGGAATCTCCTGCAGGCAGTGCAGAAAGCACTGTTGTTTTGGTAATTCAAATAAGAAGGAATCTCTGTATGTGTCAACCTGCCAGACACTGGGCAGGGCTGGTTCAGTGAGCAGGCATCGCTATGTAAAGCTTTAGCTGGAGAACACCCAGGTTTGTATTTGCAGGGCATCAGAACAGCAGAGGACAAACTCAGCACTCACAAAATGACTTCTCACCTGAACTGCTACAGAAGGTCTTTTTTGTCATGTTGCACGATGGCCTTTATGGTGATGCAGTAAAGAATGAGCTTTAGAAGCAAACCTAGCAGGATAAACGTAGAGCTAAATCAAGCCCAAATGAGCAAACGAAAAAAGAGCATTGCCACTGCAGTGCTGGTCTCAGTGGCAGGCTGAACTGACACACCAACGGGGGGGAAGTGCCCCTCTGCCCAGCCAGGCCAGGTTTGCCTCCACAGGGGCATTTCAACTGCCTTGTTGATTTTTACGGAGGAACGAAGCTGCCTTTCTGAGGAGAAGGGAAAAATGAGAAGCCCCAAGGGCTGTTAACCTTCCTTCAGCAGCAGAAGCAAGGTCATCAAAAGGTTTGTGACTCTTGTGGAATAAAGCAGAAGTGGATGGTGGAGGCTGCTCCACGCTGAACCAAATGGAGAGAAGCTTCCCTAGGTGCTTGCTGAAGAAGGAAGGGGTCCTTGAGATGGCAAAGGCAGGTCTGGGGGTATAGGAGGCAGCATTTGCTCCTGACCATGGAGGAGAATTAAATTGAGGCTGACCACACCAGTGTTGAGCTGTGTGCCTACGAAACTCCTTCCTGAGGAGCTTGTCCAAGGGCAGCAAAGGCAGCATGCAAACAGAAGAAGGTTCCAAACCATGCAATGGGCTGAAGCAGGCATTTTTACATTTGCCTATCAGTTCAGGACAGCGTTGGGACAGATGAGCAGGGTAGACCCTACACCCCAAAGTTAAGAGGTTTTGAAGGGTTTAGAGTGGAAAAGAGAAACCCTCTCAAAGTTAAGGCTGATTTCCTCTCCTTAGGGGCAATCCCAAAAAGCATAAGAAAGGAGGGGATGTGTCAGAGACACCTATCAACCCATTTCTCCAAGCATACTGAAAGATTCTGATTATCCTTGGGACCAGAACAAGTGGACAAGAAGCAGTCTCTCTAGGAGTGAATCACCAGTGCTAAAACTACAGCTGCTTTTTCCACTCTCAACTGCTGTGATTCTTCCCAGCCCATCAGACATCTAAGAACAGGAGCCAGTGTGTTTGTGAAAATGCAGCCCCGGGGGAGGAGAAACACAGCCCCTGCCAAGTGCCACAGGCTCTCCCTTTATCTCTTTATTGGAATGACAAACATAAGACAATTGCTGGGGATCAATTTTGATGGCATTAGTGCTCACAGATCTGAGAAGGAAAGGGGAAAAACAGTTTCCTGAAGAAGCTTTCCAACTTTTGCATCCTTCTGAAAGCATGTTGTGAGAGAGAGAGTAGCCAGGAGAGCACAACTGATCTAGTTCAGACATTCGCAGGCAAAATCAGTTTCTTTGTTGCTGAGGTCCGTAGCGGGCCTGGACCCTGGCAGTTTTAAATCTCACTCTGAGGGGGCACGATCCTCAGGAGACCAAATGAGCACTAATCAGGAGGAATGCTTGGTTATTAAATGCATCATTGAGTCCTTAAAATATCTCTGGTTAGGTCATCAATTCCCATTAAATGTAGATAATCCATCATTGTCTTGTGTAGATAGAAGATAAAAATAGCAGGACACCTGCCAGCACCCCCCTGCCGTCCCCCCTGCCGCACACACTGGCACAGGGCATGCTGCTGTCACCTTCGGCCCCCAGCTTACCCTCCCTGCTAAGCCCACCCCCTGCCGCCTCGGGATTTCACACCCTGCTCACCTGCTTCTCTTTGCAGGGATCAGGCACTCCTGTCACCCTCATTCTCTCTCTCTTCACACAGGTCTTCTCTCACCCAAATGCCTTCCCGAGCTGCATGTCCCTGACACCAGCCTACCCACTACCAAACCTGCAAGCTGATCGTTCATTTTCTCTGTCTGCAACAAGAAGGTTGTTTGGGGCAGGGGATTCCCCAATGCAACAAAATACAGCCAAGCTTCCTTCCCTCGGTGCCATCTGACAAGGCTGCTGCAGGCACCTGCTCCATGCCTTGACACCTCCAGCCTCACCTGGGAAGAAAAGACCAGGAATTCCCTGGGGAAGAAACCTCCAGCCCTGGCTAGCGCAAAACTGTTGTGCTTGTGAGGAGCTTGCTGCAGGGCGGCTGGGAAAGCTCCTTCCTTTCCCAGGGTGCGTAGGAGGCTACGAGTAGGTGGTAACTAAAATTTGCCACAGAACGTAGGGGCTTCAAAAATCATTACTACTATTATTTTGGTCTTGGTAAACCTTCCCAGCAGCTGAGCTGTGTGCAGTTCACCTACAGACAGGTACTTCTCACAAGCAGCTGCACCAAGGGTAGGAAATCGCGGACTCAATCCAGGCTGAAATGGCTTTCTGTTCAGTCTGCAGCAGGGCTGTGGCAAGATGACTTTTAAAACAGCTGCAGTTTGGAGCCCAGATTGCATGCCCTGCCAGACTATAATGATCACTCCAGCCAGGGCTGGGTGAATTGCACAACGCTGGCAGCCTGGGCTCAAGACAGTGCCCTCCAGTCTGTGGTATTTTTAGCGAAGGGTAAACCCAGAACTTTGGATGGTTATCCAGAGTTCATCTGCGCTGCCCAAACGCCTCAAGTCGGCAAAAAGGGGCTGGAAAGCTTCCAAGGAGGATGGGGTTTCACTATTTCTGCTCAGGTCAAGAGTCCTAGGAGAAAATCCTCTTTCTTCATCCTATTTTGCTGCACTTCTTTTGCTTAAAAGTCTGGCAAATGAACTTGGAAAAGTAGGTGGGGAAAAAAATGAACTCTTCTGAAATGGAAACTGCTGGCTCAGGTTTGGGGGCACGCTCCAGATATATTCAGGCACTGAGATTCAAGCCTGCTTCTACCAAAAGCAGAGGGAGCTTGGGTAGGTGATAATCTTGGGTAGTTTGCTTTTCCTTCCCTCTATGCCACGTACCGGCCATGACGTCAAGCTGTTTTGCACCAACCAAGTGAGGATTCAGTATCTTTCAGGCAAAGGACTGCAAGCTACCCAAACCAATTACTGGAGCCAGATTCAGCCCTGCTTTAAGCTTAAATAATTTCAGTGAAGCTGTAGCAGTGAGCAACCAGCTTTAATCTAGACTTAATCTCTTGATTTCACGTGGGAGCCCTGCCTGTGTCTTGGGCCCTAGCGACTAATCGGATTAGCTGGCTTTTGGGGTGGCACTGCAGATGGAGAAGGAAGGTGGCAAAGGTGAGCTGCTGAGTGCTGCACAGACTGAGAAAGCTTCTGCATTTGTAACACTGCGTTAGGCTTCATCAGGGGATGGCCCTGGGAAAAGCCCAGCACGCTGCATGCCAGCAGATTTTCAATGACACAAGCTCAGCAGTACAAGATTAACTTGCTTCTCCTCTTGGGAACACCTGCCCTCGACTCACCTTCACCCAGCTGGTATCACTGCACCATCCAGACAGGCAGGAAATTTCCTCAGTTCCCAAAGGGGTTAAGGATCTACTTCTCAATTAGCCCCGAACTGGCAGCAGCAGGGCTGGATCCTCCCTGCAGCAGTAACAAGCAGCTGGGTTCAAGCCGTGCCTTCGCCTGCTGTTTGCTCTTGCAGGAGTTGAGATCCAGGCAGAACTGGGAGCCTTGCACAGCAGGAACCCCTCCAGCATCACATCTTGCTGGGTTTTGCTCCTTCTAAAGGCATAAACCTGCTTTAGTTCGTGCCCTGCCACTTCTTGGATTAGTGCTCATTTTGGAGTGCAGGAGCCCACTTGGAATAACAACAGAAGCACAGCTGAACACAGACCCTCAAACAAAATTCAGATCAAGCCCTTCAAGCTGCAGTGCAAGTGTGAGCACTTGGCTTCAGGGTTTTTTTCCCTTCCTGTTTTGAGCTGATTTCTTCTTCCAAATTGGGGCCAGTATCAGAAGCTAAAACAGTCAAAAGCTCCAGATAATATTTTTATAGTGTATAGTTTTGACCCCTCAAGTTGTTAAGGACTTTCAGTAGGATATGGGACCTTCAAAGAGAACTGCTGGCTTCAGTGGAGGTGACAGTCTCCAACTCAACTGACCTTAAGAAAACATCTCATATTCACCTAGCCTGATGCTTCCTGGAGAGTGGAGACCTCTTCCTTCAGAGATCTTTGTCTTTTAGGTTTCTGACTTTCATGGTTCGTGTCCTTCAAGCCTGAGAATGTGAGACCGAGCATGTGTGGCCCAAGCTGCAGCTGCAAAGAGCTGGGCAGGAGCACTGAGAGCTCTCCCTTTGCCCAGCTCTGTGTGCAGAACCTTCCTGTGATGTTTGCTCAGGCCGGCTGCTTTGAAATGCAGCTTCTGCCTGCAGTCAAAGTTTTCAGAGCTGCCTGACTAAATGTTCAAACAGAAGCAGCCAAATTTGAACACCAAAATGTAGCCACTTGGGTTGCAAAATCTGGGGTCCAACAAAAGCTAGACTCGCCCTAAGCTGAAGATCAAGGCAAGGCACAGACCACCTCTTTGTGCAGGCCAGCAGTGCTGCTGAGATGGAGGCAATGGCTGGGCCAGGACACAGCTACTGACACCAGCTGGGAAGGTTGTGCAGCCCAACCTTGGAGGCTCACCCTTCGCCTGGTACTGCCTCAGGCTGCAGCTCAGCTGAGCGCAGGCTGAACTTGGAGCAGATGCTGGAGCACTTTGCTGAGCTCAGGCTCCCACAAAGCTCAGCTCGTTAATGCTGAGATCTCTTCACTGCTTTGGCTTGAAATTCTTCACACTTAATTTATTATGACAAGAGAGATAAAGTGGAGACTATTAAGTCTAATTAATGGCACATGAAGTAACACCGATATGTAAGTGTGGAGAGCCTACACTGTTGCTTCTTCTCCCTTGGCCTTTTCAGAGGGCAGCTCTCATGCAGGGCCTGACTCCACTCTCCTTTAAAGGCTCTGGACCACTTTTTATCTGCAGACCTGAATGAGCAGCAGCATAGACCCCATCTGTAGAGTCCTTCTGCCGCCAAGCCACAGCACTGCTCCCTGCCAGAGGCAGTTCAGCAGAGAAAAGGGACATAACCTCCTCAAGGTCTGAAGCGTCACCACACGGTGACGTCCATGCTCCTTTCCCTCACAGAATCAGACATACAGAAGGTTTTGGTTAGAAGTGACCTCTAAGATCATCAAGCCTGTTAACCCAGCACTGCCAGGTCCCTCAGCACCACACCTATGCAGCTTTTAAATCCCTCCAGGCATGGTGACTCCACTGCTTCCCTGGGCATCTTGCTCCAGGGCTCGACAACCCTTACAGTGAACAAATGCTCCCTAATGCCCTGCCTAAATCCCCTCCTCTTACAGCACTCCCTATAGGAAAGGCAGTCTGCCAGGTCAGTGGGCTTCTAGAGCTTCCTGCCTTTACTCCTTCTTCCTGCCCCAGGCCTGTTTGCATGACCTCTTTATGAGATGAAACTGCTGTCTGAGGTTTCCCCATCAGGCTCTGAACATCCACCTTCAGTGATCAGCTGTGCCAGCCACTGGTGGGCACACAGAACACAGCAGATGCCAGCAGGAGCTCACAGGTGAGCAAGGAACCCTCACAAGAGGCAGGGTCCTCAGGGGAAAGGCAGGAGCATAGAGGTTAAGCAATTTGCTTGAGGTCACAGAAGTAATTGTCAGTGCTGGGATTAAGCTTTAGGGATTTATAGCTCCTGGCCCTGTGTGTGGGCCACCAGATCACCATCCCTAGCACTCCAGAGACTCAGGCTGCTGCTGCTTCCAGTAAAATCCTAACCCAAGTACTGTCCTTTCCTGGTTAGCAGTTGAAGGGCTCCCTGACATCCAGGTTACAGAAGTTAATGGGGGTGAGGGGTTAGGAACTGACAGACCCAGACTGGGATGCACAGTGGCTGTGGAAGAGGATTTTTCTCTGCCTGCCTGAGGAGTGCTTGCTCCCTGGCTGAAGTGTAGGAGGCAGAGTCCAGGGATGGGTGTTTGGAGAGCATCTCCTGCAAGCAGAAGCAACAACCTGTGGTGCCCATCCCCTTCCCAGGGCCTTACAGACTGCCCTGGAGGCCTGCAAGTCTGAATGTTATGAGAAGAACAGCAGTGTGTGAGTGACTTCAAATGACACCAACACCTGACCTTGTAAAATATGCAGTAACTTCACCACCAGAACTTCACAGGAGGGTGCAACTGAGCAGTTGGAGTTTGCACACACAGGTCTTTGTCCTGGCTTTGTTATCACAGAATGGCTCCTGTTGGAAAGGACCTCAGAGCTCATCTGCTCCAACCTCCCCACCATGGGCAGGGACACTTCTCACTAGACTCAGCTGCTCAAGGCCTCATCCAACCTGGCCTTCAACACCCCCAGGCAGGAGGCAGCCACAACCTCCCTAGGCAGTCTATTCCAGACTCTCACCACTCTCACACTCAAGAACTTCTTCCTCAGCTCCAGTCTAACCCTGCTCTGCCTCAGCTTCAAACCATTCCACCTTGGCCTGTCTCTAGACACCCTCAGCACAAGTCTCTCTGCAGCCTTCCTGCAGGCACTGGCAGGCAGCTCTGAGGTCCCCCTGGAGTCTTCTCCTCTCCAGGCTGCACTCCCCCAGCTCCCTCAGCCTGTGCTCACAGCAGAGCTGCTCCAGCCCTTGGATCACCTTTACAGATCCATGGATTGTGCCTCTATATAATTCCTTGTCTTGTGAAGTTGAGTTTTGATAGCGATTGGGTTCCTGCACTCCATCTCACCTGAGCAAGTCACTTGACAGCCTTGTCCTTCCAAGTCAGGTAGTTCATTTAGGCTCCCTTGCAGCTAACCTCCTCTTGTTTCCCTTGCCTGCTTTCAATACAAGTCCATGTGATTTGCTGATTTACATAATATCTTCTGACAACCTGACTCTGAAGTCTTCTTGGGTGATTTGCTTCTCTTTGCAAAACAAAGTGGGAGACAGTAAGACGCAAGGGGAAGGGTGAATCTACCTCCCTTCAGTGAGCAGCTTCAGCTCCTGCAGCTCTGCAGGTACTGGGACCAGAAATTATGCAGCTGCCATGGAGATGGGAGGCAGAAAGCCTGTAAAGGGATCTGGAACTGCATCAAGTGGGTCTGCTCTCCAGCTTCCCTGCGCACAAAGCAGGAGGTGCTCTGCAATGCCTCTTCTCTGCAGCCCGGCCCCACTGTCACCCACATGTGGGCTGAGGCTTTCACTGTGTGCTTCCTGTCCCCGAAACAGCAGGCAGTGGGAGGGGAGACAGAGTCATCTCTGCTGTCTGAAACAAAAGGGCAGCAGTTTGCTGTGGGTGATCTCTGCAGGGAGCCAGCAGCCCTTGGCAGTGCGGTCCCCCTGTGCCTCGCCCGTGCAGTCCATCGGCTGCTGGGAAGCGCCCAGGAGCTGCCGCGGCACTGCCTTGCTTTATTAAGCCTGCCCAATTTTCTGTCAACAAAAATTACACTTCTGAAGTGATGTGGAACAAGAATCAAACATGAAAGCATACAAGTATCCACTTTTGAGCCCTTGAAGAGCTACAAGAAGCCACTTCTTGGTATTTCTGCTACACTGAATGAATTTTCATTACCTGAAGTATCTATTATCTAATGAATAAAACCCTGCATTATGCATTAAAGTGCAGGGTGAACAAAACCCCTGCAACACACACCCAGCTTCCTGGAGAACTCTTGTGCCACAAACAGTGCCTTTAGTGACTTCTGTGGCATGGCTGATCTCTCACCAACCATTCTAGTGGGCTTGCAGTCAAACTGCCTCCTGACTTTCAGGAAGCAGCAAGTGATGCTCAGGGAACATTTCTTCATCAGGCTGTCATGCTGCAGATCCTTGGCTGTGGTTGAGAAATGCAATTCTCAAACCCAAACTGGTTCCTGTGTGGTCCAAAACCGTATGGCAAATTGAAGCTGTAGCTACTGAAGATGGCCCAAACAGCCCAAACCATCGAGGTCAGGTGTGGAGATGACAGAGGAATGAACTGTGCATCAATCCAGCTGCAGGCTTGAAACCCACCAAGCTTACAGTCTGGAGAAGCTCCAGATGATGGGACCTGCCCTGTTGGCTTTGTTCTTCCCCTTGCTTTTGGTCTTTCCTTTCCAGTTTAAGGGGACTTTAGGGAAGACACACACTTTCAGCTCCCCAGGAAAGAGAGGTTACACTGCAAGTTCTGGGAAAGCTCCTCCTGCTGTTCAAGCATTCAGTGATGGTGTCCCAGGCCCATGTGATCCCTTTGCCTTTCCTACTGGCAGCAGAGTGGGCAGCAGGCTTTGCTAGAACATCTGAATTCATCACAAGGTGCCTCATGTTCAGTCCCAGCCACTGCACCCCAGCTTGGCACGGAGTGAAGCAGAGCCCAGACACCTGCAGGGGTAGCCCAAGGGGGAGCCTTCCGAGCTCATGGCAGTCAATCCCAAGGAACAGAAACGATGTAGCTGTTTGGGGAAGGGTGGCAGGAACTGAGTGGCTCCTCGGACAAGGTAAACAGCAAGCAGAGAGGCCAGGAAGGTGCAGCTGCAGCAGAAAGAGGAGAGCCTGGCTCGTGGCTGGGTCAAGCACTTTCAGCCTGAGGCAGCAGATGTGCAGGGAGCCATGCAGTCAGCACTGTGCTTTGAGGAGGGATGAGGAGCCATAAAAAAGAGCAAAACATTGTTTACAGAAGGCAAAAAGCTGAGGCTGAACCTGATGTGCTAAGAGATCCATAAAGCTATAGTGGAGCACTAGTCATGAGGAGCAGGAGTTTGGCAGGGTGCCTGTGACCACACAAACAATTGATACTTTCAGCTAGGTGGCTAGACCCAGAGAAATAAATCAGTCTGAGGTGTCCTAGCAAGGAAAAAATAAACCATCTTGAGCCAAAGAAAGGTTTCCTTCAACCCAAAACATTTTGTGTCTGCCCACATATTCCATGAGAGTAAAAGAAAAGGGCAATGCAGGGTTAGTTTCCCACTCAGGCTCAGGACTTCCTCTCAACACTAAGGAAGATGCAGGTGGTCAAATGGATGCTTCCTTCCTCCTCCAAAGCCACCTCGACGTGAGGAGACACTTCATGCTGAGGGTGACAGAGCCCTGGAGCAGGCTGGCCAGAGAGGTTGTGCAATCTTCTTCTCTGGACACTTTCCAAACCCACCTGGATGTGTTCCTGTGTGACCTGCCCAGGGTGATGCTGCTCTGGCAGGGGCTTGGACAGGATGATCTGTGGAGGCCATTCTGTGATGCCTGTTTACACAGCCTGCTGTGCTGGAACTGAAGGTCACCAGCTTCTGAGCTGTCAAGGTCCCTCAGCAGCACAGGAGTAAGAACTGGAACTCAGCAAGTCATTTGCAACTAATATTTTTTCATTAATTTCACCTTTGTCTGAGAATTCTCCATAAACAGACTGCAACATTCTCCAATTTATTCGTTACTGATGTTCAAAAGTAACGACAGCAAATCACCTCCCCTCTGCAGAGCCCTCATTCCTACATCACACTGTGAGGATGTGCCACAGGCAGCTACCTGCCTTTCTCTTCCCCACTAAGGGCAGTTGAGCAACTTAGCAGCAGAGTGTACATTTTCCAGGGCTATAAACTCTTCACAGTTCACTGCTGGTCAGTACATGAGTGCCTCTGTTTAAAATTCACTGGGCAAAGCCTTCCTGATTGTATAGCTTGAATAGCCAAATAAATGCAGAAGTCAAACACTGAAGGGTTGCTGAACTCAATCAAATCCAAGTTTCCTTTCAAATTCAAATTATTACAGACTTTTTTCCCCCCCTCCCTCTTTCCCTACCCACTCTGCTCTGCTGGCTAGCAGAGTGCTACATTTAGCAGTTTCAGGTCCTGCAAAGTCTCAGGAAGCTTTCTCCTCTTCTTTTCCAAGCTACATGGTCAAAAGATCTCCAAAATCCCATGGCAAACCCTACAGGAGCCACGGCGCTGTTGGTCACTTACAATCGTCCTCTCTGCTGAATCAAATAATTTCAGTATAAAATCAGGCACTGGTTCACTGGCAGAGTTCCCTTCCTCACCTCTGCTCTCTGCCAAGTCCCCTAGGAAAGCTGAGGTGGGGCCAGGAAATAGAAAGCAGCCCTGAAAGCAGGCAGAGCAGAGTTTCCTAGAGAAGGCAGTGCTCGGCCAGGGCTGGGGCTGGCCTCACCCAGCTGTTATCTGCCTGCAGAGCTCCAGCCATGCCAGTTCTCAGGAATGACTTCAGATTTCTGCCCAGTTGAGCTCACTTTGCACTTGAGTTGCAGACTAGGCCTCAGGCACACCTGAGCTGGCATCCTGTGCTGCTGGGCTCTCCATACCACACCAGCTATGTCACCAAACCCTGGCCTGCCCACCCTGCACAACCACACTAACTTCTCCCAACCAACAAGAAAGGACAAGACGAAATGGCCTCGAGTTGCACCAGAGGAAGTTTGGGTTGGATATCAGGAAGAATTTCTCCACTGAAAGGGCTGTCAAGGCCTGGAACAGGCTGCCCAGGGATGTGGTGAAGACCCCATCCTGGAGGGATTTAGAACACGTGTAGATGTGTGCTCAGGGCCATGGGTTAGTGATGCGCACAGCAGTGCTGGGTTTGCAGTTGGAGTCGATGATCTTAGAGGTCACTTCCAGCCAAAGTGATGCTAGGATCTTGTTGTGGTAGCCCTAAGCAGGCCAAAACAGGTCTGTACATGTCCTGGCTTGCCCAGCCATGTTCTTCTGCTCTCCCTCCTTCCACCCTGGGGAGAAGCAACCACAGGGAAGAGGACAAAGAGCCTGGAGCCACTGAGTCTCGGACTCTGGCTTGCCCGGAGTTGTTTTGCTCCTTTGGTGAACACAGCACACAGCTCAGCTTGTGCCTGCCTTGTGCAAGGCCTGTGTTTTTCCCAGCTTTGGGTAAAGCAAGCCTGTGGCCTCACCCAGCATGGCCAGGCTTGGCTAACTGCCGTTCTGATTGGCTACTCTGTGCCCAAAGGCCCTTTAGTCCTGGGCTGCATTGATAAAAGGAGAGGAGCAAGTGACACAGCCTGATCTGCCCTTGTGTTCCTGCCTGCTGCCGCCATTGCTCTCTGCCTGCGGCAGTGACTCTGCCATCGCCTTCCGCAGCATTGTGCTGAGCTGTAAGTTAGCTCTGCTGAACTGCCTGGGAACTGCCTGCCTTGAGCTCACCAGGAGCAGGCTCTGAACGCCTGCACGCGAGCAGCTGCACAGCCAGCGTGGCGCTGTGCTGGGGCTCCAGACCGCAAGCCTCCTGCCCGCACCTGAAAGCTTCCTGCCTGGACACACAGATCGTCCAGAGCAATCAGCACGAGGTCAGAGGTTGTCTGCCTCCTTTCCCCAGCACCTGTGAAGCCCCGGGAACACTCAGAAGCCTCAGAGGCTCCCAAGACATTGACAGAGCCCTCTGAAAGGGTTTGAGGACTGCCTGGAGCTGTAGCTAGCCTTGCGAGTCAGGAGATAATTTTTGTGAGTAGATATCTAAAGTCTCTTATAATTCACTAATTGCCTTCTGCCATAAGCAGACAGGAGCTCCCTGAGCCAGCCTAGTGGATAAGCAGCACAGTTAACCGCAAGCGGTGTACCGACCGCAGCAACCTTCCCTTCCAGCAGAATGTTTGCCTTTGCTGGTTATTTCCTACAGTGTTCCAGTTTTGCCTGTTCCCTGTGTATGAGTATCCAAACCGCGCGTTTCGAACCTTCTAAGTTTTCTGGTGAGATTTAATGTTAATGAACTCTTTTCATAGTTATTAATAATCTCCACCTGGATATCAAAAATAATATTGATTATTAATTTTGCATAATGTGTAACACAGCATTATGCTGCTCCTGCCTGGGAGGCTGTGAGCAGCTCTATGCTGTATGCAAACACGTCTGGAGGCTGGAACGGAGCTTAGCACATCTGTGGCATCCCAACTAGATGTAGCATATGCTACTAGATGTAGTATACACGCTGGACTCTGCAGCAGTAGCAGACCCCACGTGTCCCAACGCCTTCCTTCATACTCCCTGTTACCATACCCCACACTGCATTCCCAGATAGTCCCATCTGAACGAGGCCATCTACTCAGTCTCAAGCTGATCAGACAGTGTGTGCCCATGCAGAGCACCAGGGCCATGGTGAGGCTTCTTGCAGATACCGGGAGATATTTAGTAGGGCAGGGTCTTCAGTGCACAGACCCAGAATGGCTGAAACTTCTTCTACAATGCCAAACTTCATGCAAAATAGTGCAAAGGTGCTTCAAAGACCTCTTGTAGGAAGAACCTGCAGTGTGAATAAACATTCCATGTTCCTACTCAGCCGGGGTTTGTTTGACCCTTGCTCTGCCTTGAGACCTTGAGGCAGAAGGTAGCAAGAAGAGAAAAAGGTAGGAGTTTGTTTTATTTTTAAAAATTAACCTTTCCTTTTGCACCCCAATCTGCACACAGAGCATGCAGTGCCTCTGACGAACAGCCAGGAGTCAGATTCTATGGAATGCCCTCCATGACCAGCTGCTGCCTTAGGGGCAGAGCCAAACCCACACAGTTCTGGTCTCCAGCATGGCCCAGCACCTGCATGTTCAGCACTGTCCCACACTGATTTTTTTCTGCTGCTGGAATTTCCTAGGCAGATTCAGCGTGGCAGACAGCAGCTGCTCACTGGAGGCCAGGTTTCGCACACCTTAAAGAGCTGAGCTGCCCGAGCTGCCACTATCTGCTCGGCCACCTCCTGGCACAGTTTGTGTCAGCACACGTGCTCCAAGCATGCTTGCTGGGTGAGGCTGAAGATGAAAAGGAGCAGCCACGTTGGAGCTGCCTGTACACACTGCTTTGGGGAGGAAGTGCTGGAGTGGAGATGTCAAAAAGTGATGAGCCTTACAAAACAGTTTTATCTCACGCTCCGCTCCAAGCTGCCTTCCTGTGCCTGAATGCCGGCACAATGGAGATGCTTTCATAGTAACTCCAAGCAGCCTACATGACAAAAGTCTTTGTTGCCATGTGCAGTATCAAAGCTCCCTCTGTGTTTAAAAAAATGTGTTACAAATTTTGTAGTGTTGTTGTGTTTCTTGGGTTCATTCACTCATCCTCCTGCTCCTGCGGCCCTTTGAATTCACTCTCCGCCAAAACAGTCCCGAAAGAGCTGTCGGCAGGAAACGTGGAGAGCTCTCAGCCTGGGAAACAACAGGTATGGCTGCTCAGCTGCACCACTCAGGGGGGGCTTTCAGGATGTCAGGTGCTGAAGAGGAGGGAAGAGAGACAGAGGGAGAGCAAACACCTCTCCCAGCAGCTCCCTGCAAAGTTTGCAGTGGCACCCATGAGCTGCCATCCCAGGGCTCAGAGACACCTTCAGACCTGCTCCTGCTGGCCCTAGAACCCCTCCTTCCTCTGTGCCTCTGGTGTTCTGCTGGTCAGCAGTTATCACCTGCTGTGCCACTCCAGTCTGGTGTACCTAGAAAAGCCTAACCTGTGCTGTGACCTACCACAGAATGCTGGCAATAAAGCCACCCCCAGTTATTTCTGTTGCCACATTAAAACCAAGCACGGGTCAGACACGGCAACAGTTAGCATGCTGCATTCCCTTTCCTAAGCTTAGCATCTCAGCCATAGCAAGAGCTCTGTTGCCTGACAGAGCTGCACGAAGAGGGGAAACTGCAGTCAGTTCAGTGGAGGAAGAACCAGCCCGTGCCTGGTAACAGAAATCTGCAGCTTCAGGAGGAATGCAGGAGCTGATGGCCACCATAGGAAGCCCCAGAGGAAACAGCATGACAGCTATGAGACATTGGCCACAAGCACTGTGCACACTTGCACACACTGCTGAGTTGGCAACATCTACCCTGATTTCAGGTGTGAGCCCCCAGGTCCCACGTGGCTGTTCCACCTTTGTCAGGTAAAGCAGTTTTGTGGGTGAGAGCACCTTCAGAGCACAAGCCTGGGTGTCCAGGTGCTGTCCTCTACCCTGCTTTCCCTCCCTGGGGTACAAGGCCTGACTGCTAAATCAGTAGCAATGCTCCTGCTAACTTTCTGTGCATGCCAGCAGCAGGCTGGCCAGGTGCTGCCCACACGCTGGCACAGCAGCAGGGCTGGCTGCGAGGCTGTGCCACACCACCACACAGCCCTCAAAGCACCCTTTCAACTGCAGTGGCACTGGCACGGCTGTGAGCTGGGGGAAACACAAAAGGAAGCACATCTTCCACTCACACGGCCCTTGCTGAGTCAAGTGCCCAAGCTGCAGAATGTGTTGCCCCACAGTGTTTGCTGTCACAGGTGCTGGGACACCAGCACAGCCAAAGCCATCTCGTCTGGCAGCCTGACCGCTGCCTTCCCCAGCCATGGAGGTGAGCACAGAACTGCACCTACTGCACTCTGGAACGTTGCACACCTCCTCACCTGCCGAGCAGCTCTCCACAGCCCTCAGGACTTAACTGTTTTCCTCCTCCTCTTTTTTTCTTTTTTCTGTTAATAGAAGTTTACAATTGGAAGCATAATTCAGTGCAAGAGGTGGAGCTCCTGGCACTCTTTAGTGGAGGAGTGACAGAGAGCAGCAGGAGCCCTACTGGAGAGCAGACCTGGTCTCAACACAAAGAGCAGATGACACAGTTACTCCCTCCTATCCCGTTCAGTTCTGGCTGTGGGGTCAGCTCCAGCTCCCACAGAGGACTTTGGCCAAAATCCCAGCCACACTGGGACCCACCATGGGGGGTCCTATCCCAGCACAGCCTCACAATGCCTTTGTCAGGACCCATCTGAGTTCTCAGCGGAACCAACAATGCTGCCCCTCAAAACCTCCAGACAGATGAACAGCAAAAGCTTCCTTTTCCCTGCCACGAATTCAACAACCAAAGGCTTCACAATCATGCACAGTGCTCCTTCGCCTCCCTCCAGCAGAGCTGAACTGGAAAAGGTTTAGCTTGGCACACACAGAGGTCCCAGGTGTTGTGGGCTCAACAGCATTGCAAAGCTGCAGTGCCAGCCCCTGCCCTGCCCGCCCCTAGTGCCAGTTGCAGCCTGCCCACCTCCCCAGCACCACTCAGCCCCTTCGCAGGCAGGTGCCCAAGACAGTGCTGGACAGAAGTAACTTTCCTCTGTCATGGTGGGCAATGTGATAACTGAGTAAGCAAACTGATGTTCTGAAGGCTCTAAAGTCAGCAGAGGGAAAATAGTAGCGAGGGGAAGCAAGCATCGTGCCAGCAAGCAGCTTTCACTTCATGATGGGAGGCAGGGAAAGCTTCCAGAGCAAAAATGCCACTCCCAGCTAAAAATAAAATCAGCCCAGAAAGCCTCAACCCAAAAGCCTGCCTGCTGCTAGCTGAAGCAACACTAGCTGAGAGAAGATATCGATCAGCTCCTGCAGGAAGGCAACAGAAATGCCTTCTGCATTTGAATATATTCCATATTTATAGTTTGTGGCAGCCTAAGACACGAGGCCTTTGCAGTTCTGGCAGCAGGATGAGATCTTGCCATGGCAGAGTTGAAGGCACAGGATGACACCTGTCTGAAGGGAAGGGTTTCCTACAAGAGAGATGGAGGCTTTGACTTCAGAAACCCAAGCTCTGTTCCACCCTCAAGGGCTGGGTGCTGGAGCCTCTCTCACTGCAGGGTGCAGGGTCTCCCTGTGTCACCTTGTCTCACAGCTGCAAAGAAAATTAAGGCTTGCCTGACCTGGTGCCCCTGAGGCTGTGTGTGCCTTGCTTACAAACAGAGCTGTGCACTAAAACCTGCTTCCAGGGCAAGCCATCAGAGAGGCAATGACAGCACCATCCTCTGCCAGGCTTTACAGGGACAGTGACAATCACCCTTCAGAAATGCCACTGAAGGGGGGGACGTAAGGCAAGAACCTCTGGGAGAGGTTTGTTATGCAAAGGAGATAACACAGCCACAGTAGACACTGCACTGGAGTCACTACGGGGACCTGCCTGTCACTTAAAGCCACTCAGAGTTGTACTCTCAAAGCTTCTGGAGCCAGCAGCAGCTCCCAGATACGTTTGGCTCACTGCTCATTTAGGGCTATCTACCATACCTACGAGATTGCAGATAGCTGTAGCCTTCACCGGCTGCCTGTCATCACAGAATGCTTGGGCTGGAAGGGACCTTTAAAGGTCACCGAGCTGAGCACTCTCCAGCGGGCAGGCACAAGTACAGCAGGCTGCTCAGAGCCCTGTCCAGCCTGGCCTGCAGTGCTCCAGGGGTGGGGCATCTACTGCCTCCTTGGGCAAACGTGGCAGTGTTTCACCACCCTCAGTGTAAAACATTCCTGCCCTACAGCTAGCCTGACTCTCCCATCAGCCCTTGTCCAGGCCTTGCTAAAAGGACCGCCCACATCTTTCTTACAGCCCCCCTTCAGGGTGGCAAGAAGGTCTCCCCAGAACCTTCTCCAGGTTAATAGCACTAATAACGGTGAGGAGCCACCAGGCTTCCATGTACAGCAGAGAAAGTGACACCAAGGAGCCCACATCAATCCATAGCAAGGGCAGAGCACTGCTTTGTAATTAACAGCTTCTGGGCTGCAGTCTCCTCGCATTTCATCCCAGCAAGGCACTGGGAGGAGAACTGCTGTGAGAGGAGAGATTAGCACCACGACACTTGCCAGACACGATGCATCTGCTGCAGGAGCTCACTCTGACACGCAGGGTGCTGCAAACACAGGCTCCCATGGGAGAGCAGCTTGCAGCAGGACTCCTTGCTAAGCCATCTGCAGAAACAGACACTTCCTAGGGCACAGAGGCTCCCAGCAGCAGAGGCGGAGGGAGCCTTTGCCATCACCACCTCACGTCCGCAGCACACCAGACTGCCCGGCAGCACGGCGAGGACCAGCCCCTGGGACACAATGCCCGCCCGAGCCACAGCCACGGGCACGGCAAAGCCTCACGCTCGTGGCACTGCTCTCCACACTCCAATGCTCTCAGAGGAAACTGCCAGGAAAGCAAGTATGTTTTTAAGCAGGGCTGTCTCCGGAGACTTGGGAATCTCTCTGCTGAACGTTCTGAATGCGGTTGTGAGCCTCAGAAATCCTGGTAAGAAGGTTCCTGCTGAGATGTTCTGTTGAAGTTAAAATGTCTATACGGAGCCAGAGGAAATCGGCAAATGTGTTAGGAGGGACTCAGCAGGCACATTCTGGAGCCTTCGGGGAATCGTATTTCATGCAAGAGGAGGAGGAGGATTCATGGAGATTGAAAGAACTGGTAAACATTTATCTTGATGAAGAGTATTTCAGCCATGCAGGGGTTACTGCTTATGTAGAACATACGTTAAGCTGTGAGGAATTGCTGTGTTGTCCTGGCTGCTCACAGCAAGAGACTTGCTGCATTATCTGGGACCCCATCCCCTTTACTCTGCCATGACTTTTGCTCCTGCAGTCAGCTGTGGCTCAACCCTCCAAAGCATGAGGATGTTCAGTTCCAAGGATGAACCTTTAGTGCACCTCTAGTTTTAATGAATCAGAAATGGAAAAAAGAACAGGAAAAGGAGGTGATTTGAAACCAGGGCAGCTTGTCCAGAGGTGCTGAGAGCTCAGGATAGGGAAACTCAGCCAGAGCACAGCAGCACTGCTGCCACGGTGCCCACAACTCACGTTGTCAGGTTGTGCTTTGGATGCCCACGGCCACACACTTCTAACAGGCACGGCAGGCAGTGCCACTCAGAGCTCTCCTACAGACACCAGGGGGTCTGCTGGCATCAGAAATGGAAAAAGGGCAAACAAAAGGGAGAGATTTGGCATTCCTACTACACATCCCTCCTCCACCTTGCCCAGGTGTCACTCTGTTATTCACATCCCCAGGCAGCTGGGGGCAGCTTTATCTTGGTCCCTCATCCTCTTGATAGCAAAACGGGGGAAGGGACAAAGGAAAGCAAACCCAGCAGCCAGCCAAGGCCTGGCAAGTGCATGGCAGCAATCACCAAGAGCTACTTGCAAAGGGCCACCCACCACTGAGGCACCTGTGGGCCCCAAAAGCTGTGGCACCAGGAGATCTTGCTTCATCAGCCTGGTTTTGGAAGAGAAAGTGGACGTTTGTGGGGAAGGGGCCATGAGTGACCACAGTGAAGGTGGAATAGCAGAAGCCTCTCCATTCCTACACACTTACAGAGAGAGGGGGCCCACAGGGACCTGGCTGAGGAGGCTGGCCTCATTCTCAGGCACCAGGTATTCCTGTCAACAGGAGGCAGGGCCGTAACAAAGGTACCAAACCCACTTTGGTTGGGCCCCATCCATCCAATGACACATTTCTGTGGTGGAGATAAGGCAGCAGAGAGGCAGTGCCTTTGCCCTGAACTAACTGCCTGACTTATATGTCTGCAGTTAGCAGGGCTCAATAAAGGCAGCAAGTGGGAAGCAGATAAGCAAAAGCAGGGCATATGTTTGTTCAGGTGTTGGCATGACAAACATTTTGCACCTGCAGCCTTCCTTTGCTTTTCATCAATTCCCCTCCCCTTCACCTAAGAGGCAGCTGTAGAGAGGAGAGCCTCTGGAGAAGCAGAGAAATAGGCTTCTGTAGCCACCCTTGGCTTCTAAGTGCTGTGTCAGACATGTGTGAGGGCCACACAGCTCTCTGCTGATGCTGATGTGGACACTTCTTACCTAGGGTTAGCTGCCAGCTACCCCCGTGTACTGGTGCTGTGAACTTGGAAAGGAGGAATGTGGCCAGGGGATGTCACAGGGGTAGTTAGTGAATGGCACTTGAAAGCAGTGCAAGAAAGAAGAGGGCAGAAGATTTCTTGCCAGAGAGAGATCTTCACAGCAAGGTGAGGGACACCTGGCCAAGCTGTGCTTCCAGCAGCAGAGGTACCAGCAGCACAGCTGGCAAATGCAGCAGGTGTCCCTGCTTCTGGGGGTTCCTCCAAGAGCCCCTGCACAGCCCTGCAGCCACATCTGCCCTTACCTTGTTCTCCACAGGTGGGAGCTCAGCCTGTCCACACATCGCTTGCACTGCACTCATGCCCACCATGTGCCCTTCCCTCCTGGCTCTTATTTAGTGGTATAATTGCTCCCAAACAAAGCCACCCAGACTGCTGGGAGAGGGAAAAGCAAAATAAACTTTTACTCTGCAGACAGACAGAAAACAGGAGAAGGTTCCCCACCGAGGGGCAGAAAAGCCCAGGGGCTCTGACCAGGCCAGATCAGAGTCCTGGCATGTCCATCTGTGGTACAAGGCAGTCAGTGCCCCAGAGAGCTCAACAGCTGCCAGTCCAGCTTGGATAGGGCACTCAGCTGCCAGCCACTGGCTGGTCTGCAGCTCCTCTAATAACAGGGAGTGTTGCTGGTACTTTGGGGGAGTGCAACTCAAACTCCTCAGGGATGGAAAATAAAATGGGGCTTAACCAAAACACTTTGGATGTTGCAGGGTATGCCATGTTCTCCCTAGAGACTCAGAGATACCAGCAGAAGATGTGCCATGCTTCTTTTCCAGGGACAACACCTTTGCAGCATTCCTCTACCAGCCAGGGTAAGGACCACACCTCCATCAGTGGTTTTACGCAGGCAGAGGATATTCTGCAAGTGGGGAAATAAAATCCCCCCTCAGAAGCATACACATGAAGGAAATGAGCAATATTCCTGGTGCTTACACTTCTCAGAACCAAGTTCTGAAGGACAAAACTGGAGGAGAGGCAATGTCACTCGAGTCTTCAAAAAGGGCAAGAAAGAGGTTCCAGGGAACTATCAACCAGTCAGCCTCACCTCCATCCCTGGAAAAACGATGGAGCAGCTCCTTCTGGAGGGCACTTGGAAGAAAAGAAGGTTATCAGGAGCAGTCAGCATGGATTTACCAAGGGGAAATCATGCCTGACTAACCTGACAGCATTCTATAAGGACATAACCGCATGGGTAGATTCCAGGAGACCAGTGGATGTAGTCTACCTTGACCTCAGCAAGGCCTTCGACACTGTCTCCCATGACATCCTGGTGAGCAAGCTCAGGACATGTGCAATGGAAGAGCAGGCAGCGAGGTGCATTAGCCCTGGCACAGGCTGCCCGAAGAGGCTGTGGAGTCTCCTTCTCTGGAGCCTGTCAAGGCCTGTCTGGATGTGTTCCTGTGTGCCCTGAGCTGGATGTGTTCCTGTGTGCCCTGAGCTGGATTGCTCTGGCAGGTGGATGGACTAGATGAGCTCTTTGGGTCCCTTCCGAGCCCTGGCATCCTGTGAGCCTGTGACAGTTTGACAGGGTTTGTTCTCGTAGAAGAAAGAAAAACAGTTTGGGCAAATAAAGAACAAACCTTAAGCTTCAGCTGCAATCTAAAATTACTTTTCAAAGTGCAAAAAGAATGGAAAGATCCAAGCAATTATTTTGTCTCCACTTATTGTGCTTGCCCCTGTGTTTCCAAACCTCAGGCTGTTCTGGAAGCAGAAATATTAGGAAATATGTGTTTTTAAAGTTTACTGAGTTAATTGAGAAGATGTGAACTTTGCAAGTCCATGAGGTAAAAATCTGCCAAAAAAGGATAAAAGTTCATCCAATTTTTAAAAATTTTTATTTTTTTTTTTAACACCAAAGATGGGCCAACTCAAGTGTGAAATTCAGGATTTGGAGACTGCAAGTGTCTTGGCTTTGTGATCAAAATTCTCTGTAGCTTATTACCAAAACAGAGTTTTGACCTGGATCAGCAGGTTAAATTCCTTCTCAAGGGCAGCCCTTGAGGGATTTTGGCAGCCTGGAACACCTGGAGCTGTGTTTGGCCCTTCTGATTCCCTGCTCACGTTTCAAAAGCTGCCTCCCCTCTGCTCTGGGGCAGGTATGCAGCCCGGGGAGGTACCAGGAAGCAAGAGCAGACCTGGCCTTGGTAGGTTCCCTCTGGGTGAGATGAAAGGGAGATGTTACTGTCTGGCAGCTGCCACTATCACCTGGGTACCCTGCACTGGACTCCCAAGTGCCGGTAGGGAGCCCCAGCAGTCCCTATGTCTAATTTGTGACGTACATCCCATGAGTCACTCCTAACAAATCCAGCCCTTGGATGGCAACAACACCACCCCATTACTCCCCCAAGCTACAGCAAGAGTTAAGCCATTCTAATTACTTCTTCCCCCCACTAATGATCATTCCTGGGATTTGAGATGACTCACAGCTGGCCTTTGATCATTGCACAGCTCCTTCCTGCTAGGGTGGGAGCTGTGGTGCCTCTGCACAGGACCTGTCTGGCTTGCCAGACCCTTAGCCCAGCAGGGGCAGGTGCTGGGGCAGCCAGGCTGTCCCTGTCCCGCAGCACCGGGTCAGTGGGCATGGCTGAGTGTGGGGAGGCTGCTCTGATGTCAGCTCAATGCATCTCCCTACCATCAAACCTCGGGTGCAAGGTGAAGGGCAGCTGTAGGAGGCAGAAGGAAGAAACTCAGCTGCTTGCAGCCTCTCTTGGTGCGAGCTCACCACTTCACCCTTGCAATCTGTAACAACCATGGCAACAAGGCCAGTTACAGTGAAAATGAAACAGGTTCAAGGTCCAACATCAAAGAGGAGCAGCTTCTACCCACACTGCCCTCAAGAGTGCCAGGCTCCACAGAAAGTCTGTGGTTAGCCTGTTGAAAGCCCCCAAGAATTGTTCACCCAGTCTCTGCTTGTCGGTAAGAAAATTCCTGTCCTCAGGGTTTGGGATTATGTTTTTTAATCTATCCAGGGATGGTTTAGGGCAAACAAATCAAAGCCCAGGAGCCCTTGTGCTCCCCTAACATCGGTGCCCCCCAGCAGGCTCCCCAAAGGGCAACCAGAAGATACCAACCTGAACACAAGGGAGAAGCTGGGGACCCGGGAGGGAGGAAAGCTCCTTGGCTACAGGACAACTGCTTCCCTGCAGCAGTGTTCCCCCTTGAGTTAACAAAGGATGCTGGTTCCCAGCATGGTCTGGAGCTGCCTTTCCCCCGAACTGGGGAGCAGAGCCCACAGGGAAGCAGGGCTGCATCCTGCTGTACATCCTGTGCTGGGGCAGCGCAGCTCAAGGCTACTCTGCAGCCTTGCTGCACAGGGGAGTCTGGGACATGACTCAGGCGTTTTGCATCAGCCAGGCCTCTCCTCGGCTCTGCCCCAAGCAGCACCTTCAGTTCCTGGAGCCCTTGAGCAGCGAATGCAGGATGGATATGGTGCAGCAAGGAAAGCCTAGCATGCACTCAGTATCTCCCAGCCCTCACTTGGTCCAGGGAAGAGGAACATGTGCTGTGATTCCAGCACAGGGACCCCCAAAGAACCGGATGTAAGAAGAGTAGAAGTCATTTGTGGTGAGGAGCACTGTGCTTGCAGACAGGACCTTCCTGTGCCCTCTGCTCTGCCTTGGAGGCTCTCCCCTGCCTCTGAGCAGTAGCATCAGTTAATTGTGCAGCGCAGTGAGAGAGCTGCAGCCAAGCAGCTTTCACCCAGGCTACCAGGGCAGACTGGAAACTCTTCACGGGGTTGTGCATCTGTTTAACTTCCCAAAGAAACTCTGTTTCCAGGGAAGTCTATTGCTGATAAGGTCAGCTCTGCAAATAAGGAGGAAAGCAGCTTTTTCAAGGTGGGAGTGTGCAGGAAGGGCCTGGATTAGCATCAGCCCCTCCCAGCACCACCAGCTGCAGCACCTTAGAGCAGTTTTTTCTCCTTAACAGGCAATAAACTGTGCAGGATTTTTAATCTTGTGCATCAAGGCTCTGGTTGCCACCCAGAAGAGGGGACCTTGAGAACAGGGGCTTGCTACATAGCCAGGATGACAATGCAGGATTTCATCTGGGTAGCACAGAAGGCCTCCAGACAGAGACTTCACACCTTTGACTGCAGAGCTGTTACCACCACTGTGCCACTGCTACCACCATCCCCCCTTGCCTTGTCACAGCAGGCCCTGCTAGATAGATTGTCCCCAGCTCTTGTACTGAAAGGCCACAATAAAGGCTTTCTGGAGCTTTCTCTTCTCCAGGATGAACAACCCCAAGTCTCTCAGTCTGTCCTCACAGCAGAGGTGTTCCAGCCTTCTGATCGTTTTTGTGTCCTCCTCTGGACCTGCTCCAGCAGGTCCATGTCTGTCTTGTGCCAAGGACTCCAGAGCTTCTCACAACACTCAAGTGAGCTCTCACTAGAGCAGAGCAGAGAGGCAGAGTAAGATCACCTCCCTCAACCTGCTGCCCACAAGTCCAGTCATCCTTTGGAATAGTAGTGGTCTCCTATCTGCAGAGTAAACTGATGGAAAAACCCCACAGCCTCAGAGAAGGGCAGGAAAACTTCTGGGGGGCTCTGGAAAACAGATGTTTGCACTGGATGAACTGCAAAGACCAATGAGCATCACTGAAAGTTGGGATGGATGAACGTTTAGAACAACAGTGGAAGGAACAGGTTGGTAAGAGAGCAAACAGAAGTGGGCAGACCAAAAAAATAGAGGAGTGGGTGAGGAAGGAGCATGGCCTCTACCAGGAAAATGTAAATGGATCTGGAAAGCAGCAGCACACAGCCACAATCACTCTCATCTACTTGAAGGTTTTGTCTGTTGCTCCATCACAGCTGCTGTCTGTTCCAAGACCTGGCAGTTCCTCCAAAGCACAGGATTAGGCAGGCTTCCAGTGCCAAAGCTGCCTTCTTTTACTAGAAAATTCGAATTTGGGTCTAGCCTGCCTGGAGACAAGCACTTCAGAAAACACTCCTTCCTCCCCTATCCTTCCCTAACCCCAGCTCTGTCCATCTGATGGCATCTGATCTGTCCCCTTCCTGCTCCATCAGCCCTCCTGTAGTCAGCCTTTCATTCTGGGAGAGAAACAAAGGCAAAGACAAAAACCAGTGTGAATATCCTTGCAAGCTGAAGTGTTACCTCAGGAGTCACAAGAAGCATTGATTGTTCTCATTCACAGGCCCTCTTCTGCTCCCCCTCTGCCCTCTTTTCCTAAGAAATTAAGCATAACAAATTGCTTCTCTGCCTGAGCAAAACCAGTCTCAAAATCCACACCATCCGATGAGAAAGTGCTTGGACACTGAACATTGTTCCCCGGGAGGCTGTTCTGCCCTGTCTCTCTGCTCTTCCCAAAAGCACAAGTTCAAGACAATTAGAACAACACAGTGCAGGGAGCTCAGCTGCACGGCTCTGGGCTCCATGCTGCCCCTAAGCACCCAGCGAGCCCTGGCTCCCTGGGTCAGCCTGCTCAGCCTGGAGCATCCCACAGCAGTGGGGCTCCAGACACTCTTGTGGTGGAGGACCAGGATAAGCACAAACCAGGCTCCCTCATCCATTGCTTCCACCCAGTTCTCAAAAGGGTCTTTTTCCTTGCCCCAGGACAAGTTGGCTTTGCAAGCGACAACAAGCAGAGTGCAAGGGGGATACTCTGACTCTCCCAGGGATTCTCCAGGCGTGTGGTGGGCTGAGATTAACCCAAGTGACCCTGTGCTCTCAGAAGGTGTGAGCCAGGGGGAGTCAGCTGCCACACACCAGCCCTCTCTGCTCCCAGCTGCACAAGAAGTGCTGGATCATTGCAAGCTGAAGGAGCAGAGAATGGCCAAGGAGCACAACTGTACTGCCAGTGCTGTGCACACAGGCTTTGGTGCCCGGGGTGCTTTCTCTCCTCCTCCCTTGCCTGCAGACATGCTGTATGACCCAAGGAGATGTCAGCTGGGCTTGCCCCTCCAGAGATATGCTTCCTCTCCACACAGGGTGCCTGGCTTGCCCCTTGCCCACCAGCAAGTAACTGAGACCTGTCAGGACAGGACCAGTGGAGACCCACCATCAACCTTCTGCCCACCTACCACCAGCTTGTGCTTCACAGGCAAAGGGAAAAAAAACCAGGCCTAGGCCGGGCTCCAGAGGAAGACACTGTCAGATACTGGGGCTGCTGCAGTGCATGGGAAGTGCTGGACCCACAGGAGAGGGTGAGGCTGCTGAGGAGCACAGTGAGCTTGCCCTCATACCCACAGGCACCTCAGATGGCTGGTTGAGAGGTGGGCTGAGCCTGGCCCATGGTTTCCCAAGCTGTATTTCTGCCTGCCTTGGCACCCATGAGTCTGTTCAGGTTGAGTGCAACGGAGCCTCTCCATATGAGCCCCTTTCAAGTGGAAGATGATGGCGGCTAGGTCGGTGTAAAGCTGTGTGCCAGGAGGCAGAAAGGGCTGCTCAGAGCCCTGCTTAGGCTTTCCAGCTGGGCAGGCATCTCCCCAGAGGCGCCTGCCGCTGTGTACTGCAGGCTCTTTCCTTAGGAAAGGTGGCAGCTGAAGCTGGAGCTGGCCAGGGGGGAGCTGCCAAGTTCAACATGCCTCTGAGACAAACATGGCTCTGTCCAGGAGAGGCCCCACGCCGCCGGGGCTGTGCGGAGGGCACACAGCGGGGAGAGGGCTGGGCTGCCTGGAACACAACTGCTTCTTGTCATCTAGACACACACTCTGCAAGGAAGGGTTGCTGGAAGGGCAGAGAGAAATGTGAAATACAGGTCCCTTTTTTCCCCCACATATTATTATTATTATTATTTTTGCAAGAGTTCATTCTGAGTTCCCCTGCACTGCACACAGGCCTCGCTCTGTGTGCTGGCTGCCCCTGTGCCAGGACAGCTCAAGCCCAGGGACCAGCAGGTTTCAGCCCTTTCCAGCAGTCACACCACACGTCTTAGGCTTGGAGCCCACCTCACCGTGTCCCTGTCCCCATCAAGCTGCATCCCCAGTAAGAGGGTCTAAAGAACAGCCAGGACCTGAACTGCCTCTCCCAAAACATCAACATCACCTTGGGCAACCTCCCTGCTATGGGAGTTTGTGAGGATCCTGCAGTTTCAGTAACACTGATTCTTTCCTTGATGGTTAGGGGCAAGAGGCAGAGCACCTGAAGCTGCCAAGTCAGGCACCTTGGTGCACCCCATCGGTGCATGCAGGGCCTGCAGCAGTGCCTTGGGAGGAGCAGCAGCTTGCTCCCTCTTCCCATTCCTGTTCCTCAGCTGGGAATGGCCATGCTTTGCCCTCTTCATCTTCAAAGCTTGCAGCAGCACATGCTGAAGTGTCAAGGCCCCGTGCTTGATGCAAGGCTAGGATCTGAGATTAAGGTAACAGAATCAGCACTGTGGTCAGTCAAAAATCCACTGTGCCATCCTCATTATCTGTGCCAATTAACCAGCAGCCCCACAAGCAAGGCATCTGCCAGCAAAAGACCTGAACCCCTCCAGGCAGAAATCCTTTCAAAAGGACCCCTACAAAGCCACACTACATGGACACCCCCAAAACATGATGCCAGAAGAAAGGGGGTGACCTGCAAGTGCTTTTGTGAGTCCCTCACATTGTAGGCATCAAGAACCAGCAGCACAAAGGGCTGATGAACCAAAACTGCTCCCAAAGCTCCTTCTGCAGCACAGGAAGATGGAACTGAGAGGCTCTTGCAGTTGGTGCATGAACAGCCTCACAGCATGGAGAGAGGGATGGGGTGGAAAGGGATGGGCCACCAATGCTAAATGTGCTGCAAGGAGTAGTTTTAGGAGCACACTAGCAGCTCCACTCCTTCTCCCTCCCTAGCACTCACTCCTAGGACTACATTAACAAGCTTAGTCCTAAATCCTTCCATGTTTTCTGCATGAGCAGATCACTCCTAAGCAAAAGACACTGGGCCTCAGAAGTGCCCCTCCTGGGGTTGGACAGGGGACAGTTGGTGACCAGAAGAGACAGAGATGCTGGGAAGGAAGGGGGAACAGGTATGTGGGCATTTGGGCACTCAGCAGGTGAGGCTGTGCCCACTCAGCCAGCACAAGGAAACCAGCTATGGGGACTACATGAACTGAAGAAGCCATGGCATGAACTGCTGGGCAGGGGCCTTTTGACCGAAGGGTCTGCCCTTTGGCAAGGCTAACTCAAGGAAACTGAGACTTCCCAGGGGAATGCAGCCAAAGCCAGGGGAATGCCCACAAAGCTTTACTCAGGTGCTCAGCTCCAGTCTTGCCTGACTTGCCTGCCTTGCTCTCCTCTCCACAGCTGTGCCTGGAGAAGGCCCAGAGCAGCTCCCTAGTTTGAAGAGTGCTCTGCACAGCCCCAAGCAAGAGCATGGTGCATCTGTGCCTTGCATCCCAGCTCAGTGCCCCAGCTGCTGCCTGAGTATTTTCTCCATCACATTTCTCCCACTCTTTCTTTCCCTGCCACCCAGAATCCAAACAATCCATCTGACTGTCCTTATTTTCTCTGCCTGTACACCTCCCTCACAGACTGGTAGTAGATGCAGTTGAATTATTCACTGCAGTCATTAATGCAGCCTATCTGCTGAGCCAGGCCTGATGGGGCAAACACATTTGCCAGAGCAGCCTGGCTGAGGCATTCAGCCTGAGGCCATTTATAGTAGCAGTTTGTGCTCCTTGCCATTCAAGCTCATCTCCTCCCTTATGGCCACTAGAAGCCCTGTGCTCTGCTCGGTGCAGTTTGGAGCACCTTGGTGGGGGGCAGAGTCCCCTGATCTGTTTCTGCCTGAGCAGCTCGCACAAGTGCAGCACTGGCTCCCAGAGTTAGAGCTGCATCCCCCCAGATCAGTGCTTTCCCCCCTGTAACTGGAGCTTTGCAAATTCCCTCTGGCCATAGCTTTTCCTGGCTACGGCCAGCAGAGTTCCGTGGAGTTTCTGTTTGCTTCTTCAGAAGTGCACATGTGTATGGGTGGAGAAAATGTGCTTGGTGCCAAGGATTATATTTTCCCAAGTGCTGTAGAAGGTTCTATGGTTACGGCCAGAGAGAGCAGAGGAGATGCAGGCACTGCAGTGCCACAGGGGCTGGGGCTCTGGCACCAGGCTGCTGAGTGCTCGGTACAAGCTGCTCTGGCTCAGCTGGCTAAGCTGTAACCCATGCACAGTGGGGAAGCCTCATCTCTTGGGGCACTCATCTCTGGAGAGGGCTGCCTAAAAACTGCCTGTTGTGTTGCTTGCTTATTCCCATTTCCCTCACCCTGCGTAGTGCTTCTGGGAGTTATCTGCCCCCACACACACAGAGTGAAATCCCCCAGCCTAGACTCAGCCAGCTGGAAGCTAAGGAATGCAGCTTTGCATTCACAGCTCAGCACAACATACCAGCAGATATTTACAGTGTGTTACAAATATTTACAGCTGAGAACAGAAATATACAAGTTAAAAGCAATACAGAAACACAGTCCCCTCCCAGACATCAGAGTGCCCAGGAGGGCCTCCCAACCACCCTGCCACCGTCTTTCCACCCCCCTCTTATCCCAGAGCCTGCCTTACGAGCAAGGTGAGCTGGGAGGATCGGCAAGGGGGGTTAGAAGGAAGTGATTAGTTGGGTCACACAGCTCCAAGCAGAAGCAGTGAGTACTGCAGAACCCAGGGAGAGACACAGACTCTGTTACCTATGTTCATGTCCTTGTTTTTATATGTCTCAGCAAACCCATGAGTGAATCAGACATCACCACTGGTTTCTTTTCACAACCTATAATCTAATTTTTCTTATTAAAATATTCCAATTAGCCTCAAATGAGCACAACCTGGCAGGGATGTGCAACACATTCAGTTGCACAGATCCCTGGGGAGTCATGGAACCAGAGAACTGTGTAGGCTGGATCATCACATCCAACTGCTAACTCAGCACTCCCAAGTCACCACAAACCATGCCCCTCAGCACCACATCTGCACAGCTTTCAAATCCCTCCAGGGCTGGGGACTCCACCATGCAGCTCACTCTTATCTGCTAACAATGCAGTATGTGTTTGATACCAATTAAGCTATTAACCATGCATGTGCATTGCAATTTGAAGGATTCATCCCTATTAAATATGGGGTAAAGCAGCAAAAAAAATCTTGTTAATGACATATTCTTTGGTAAATCCTGACAAGTTAAAGCCCTCAGGCAGTCAGTTGACTTTTAATACAAAATAGAATATATTAATCACAGAATCATAGAATGGATCACTTCAGAAGGGACCTCAGAGCTCATCTCCTCCAACCTCCCCACCATGGGCAGAGACATCTCTCAGTTAGACTCAGCTGCTCAAGGCCCCATCCAGCCTGGCCTTCAACACCCCCAGGCAGGAGGCAGCCACAGCCTCCCTGGGCAGCCTGTGCCAGACTCTCACCACCCTCACACTCAACAACTTCTTCCTCAGCTCCAGTCTGACCCTGCTCTGCCTCAGCTTCAAACCATTCCCCTTGGCCTGTCTCTAGACACCCTGAAAAGTCTCTCAGCAGTCTTTCTGCAGGATCCCTTCAGGCACTGGCAGGCAGCTCTGAGGTCCCCCTGGAGTCTTCTCCTCTCCAGGCTGCACACTCCCAGCTCCCTCAGCCTGTGCTCACAACAGAAGTGCTGCAGCCCTTGGATCACCTTTGTGGCCTCCTCTGGACTCACTCCAACAGCTCTGTGTCATTACAATGGGGACACCAGAACTGGAGGCAGAGCAGAAAGTGGCAAAACTGAGCCCAGCCTGGTCTGTGTCATCATTACTAAAATGCAGCATTTGAGAGGAGTGGTGTTTGGAAGGAGCCCTGGGCTAGCTGAACAGCACTAACTTCATTCCTTCAGACTCCATGGCCAGGAGGATCCCAGGTGTGGCCACTACACCCCCTATGACAGAAGAGCCAAACTGTCCATCCCTTGCCAGCACCACACTTTGCCCACAGAGAGGCCTCTGCTTTCTCTGTCAGAGCTACCGGGCAAGCAGCGAAAATACTGTGAGTCAAGATAGTAGATTTCACAGGTCCTGTAAATTTTTGAGCCTCTGATAATGGTTTTTTTGCAAGCAGGTGATAAAATGCATCTGCTCTTCTCATTTTAAGTGGGAGCAGTGTAGCACAGGCAGCCTGGAGCAGCAGCAATACATTGTTCCACAGCTCCTGTATTCAGAGCTCTAGACCTACACCTTGCACTAAATGAGTTGTCATCAATCAGGTAGGAAATACTTCAGGCCTGTGAAGCAGACTGTGCTTTATAGAACCAAAGGATGCACTGCAGAGCCCTCCATCACCAGGACAGGGACACCGCTCTGCGAAATGGTTGCTTCCAAAGGTAAAGCCTCATGGAGCAAACCTCGACCTGAGAAATAACAGTAAAATTACACTGGCACTCCAAAAGGGCCCTGGCCCAGCTCCCAGAAACACACCATTAGCAAAGGCCCTCTCTGCTGTGCCTGTTGCTGGCTCCTCACTTTCCTCTCTCCCCTCACCTGTGTGGGCAGCAGCCCTGTTGACATAAGCAGAAATTCTGCCCAGGTAGGAAGACAAGTCTGCATCACATGGAGACCTGTATAACTGCTAGGAGAACTTCACCTCAAGACCTGTTTTTCAGATAAACAGACCAGTCTTGAAATTTCTAACAATGAAAGTTCACTGGCTAGGACTCAGCTTTGCATACTGAGGACACCAGCTCTGTGTATCTCAGCTCCACAGACCTTCACTCGCAACTTGGATGTTGGTGCAAGCTGTGAGGCATCAAATCCTTTCTTGCCTTGATTCTGCAGCAGAGACTGCTCAAGGAGCACGATGAGCACACTGAGGTGGCAGGAGGCATGATACAAACACCACCATCCTCTGCAGCCTTTTTGCACTTGGGTCCCAAGGGTCACAGAATCATAGACTGGGTCGGGTTGGAAGGAACCTTCAAAGATCAACTAGACCAACTGCTCCACAACAGGCAGGGGCATCCTCAGATGGATGCTTGGAGCGTGGTCCAACCTGACATTGAATGTTTCCAAGGATGGGCCCTTCACCACCTCTCTAGGCAGCCTGTGCCTCACCAAACCACACCACCGCATCCCCCACACCTATGGGCGCTCCCAGCTGCACACCACTGAGCCAGAGATGAGGATGAGGAGGGCTACAGGAAGGGCCCAGCAGCTGCAGGGAGGAACAGATGGCCTTAGCCTCCTCACAGCAGCTGTTGCTTGTGTCTGTTCAGACTGCTGCAAAGTGCCACTTTTGACAATGTGAAGTGCTGAATGCTGGTCTGGTGGAAACCACATTTCACCACAGCCCGCACAGCCTGGGCCTGCAACAGCAGCCTGGCAATTAAACAAAACTCTGTTAGCCTGCCTCTGTTTGCCAGCCGGGTTTGAACCACTCTCTCTGCAGTTCTCATGCAAGACTCTCTCCCTGCTCACTGCAGGGAAGCTGAACCCAGTAGACTAAGCCAAGGAAAAGTCACAGGGCTTCAAGAAAGCTGAGGCTGCATGGACTTGCAGCCACCCCTGGCTCTCTGCAGCAATGCCGCCTGGGGACTGGAGCATGGCTTTGTTTCAGGGTAGGGTCAGACGCCTGTGCTGTCAGAAATTACCATGCCTTCAGCAGATATGGTATCAGTGCTCATTGGTCACCTTGGATAAGGAATTGCTTGAAAGGACTTGTTCTCACAGAAGCAAAGTTCACCTTGCTGCCTGCTCTCTCTGCCCGCTTCCAGGCAGTGATCTGCAACCAAGCAGAGGAACAGGAGGGGCAGCTGAAGGAAGGGAGTTGAATGCTCAAGCACCTGGCTCCCTAGTATGAAACGTTTTACATGTAGACTAGGTTAAGAGAGCAGGAGGAGGAGGAGGGAATGCAGAGCTCAGGACTGTGGGTATTGGTCTAAGGTGTGTGCATGGAAAGGTCAGACAGAGCATGCAGGAAAACCTCATCTGAAGGGAAAGAAAAGAGCTCAGCTGCCTGGTGGATGGTAGAGTTCGAAGCCTTGTAAAGAATGGTGATGAACCTGAATGGCAGCATTTGGAGCACCAGGAGAGCTCAGTGAAGCAAATCAGGCTGCACTAAAATTAGCAGCATCTCGAATTCCACCGTCTGCCTGGCATCTGCAGGCGATGCCCCTCTGGCCCAGCCCCATCACCCTCAGCATCTCGCTTGCCAAAGTGCTGCTGAGTGAGCTGCTGCTCTTCACATGCAGCTTGCACCTGCTTGCACCTGCTAGACAAGGGGTGGGGGTTTATTCCCAGTACCCCCTCCAGTGTTGATTTGCTGATTGTTTTCCAGGAGTCAGGAATTCAAGAGGTGGAGTGGGGCACGTCTGTTGGTGAGAGTGTGGAGAAAGAGCAGATATAAGACAAGACCAAACATCTGGCAATATGCTGGAACACCACAGAGCTCAGGATGGACCCATGGCCTGAGCCAAGCAAGGAGAGGTTTGCTGTAGTTCCCATGCTGTGGGGCAGTCAGACAAGCCTCACCCTTCTTCTCAGGTGTCTCAGCCCTAGCCCTTGCCTGTTGATTGCAGCTGTGCACTATGGCTGGACTTGCTCATTCCAAGCATCTTCTCAGCTCCAGGCTCACTATTCTCATTTAGAATCATAGAACTTACTAGGTTGGAAAAGACTTTTAAGATCATCAGGTCCAGCCCATCTGTAAGCCACGTCCCTCAACACTGCATTTGCATATCTTTTACTGTGTTGCTCCTGGACCTTAAGCTTTGAGCCAGGCTAAAGCAGCCCCTGCCTCTGCCCATGCCCACAATCTTGCTCCGAGGATCTGGAGGAACTGGTGCACTTGTGCTACAGACTGGTTTGCCAGCAGTAGGACAGAAATGTTAAGCCCAAACCCCAGCAATGGGATGGAAATTATTCAGATAAAGGGATCCAGCGTTTGTCACCTCACAGAGCCCAAGAGTGCCTTGTGAGGAGTAAATTCTTGAGGTGGTTCAGAGGTGACCACCAGCACTGACCCTTCCTGATCAGCCTCTCCCAGCTGGACACAGACAGTGGCACCTGAGGCCCTTGTCAGCTAGTGCTGGCTTTGAGAGCAGCTCTGCACTGCAACCCTGGTGCTCGGCCAAGCCAAGCCAGCCCTGAGAGCCACCTTACCTTGCTGTGGAGCATGAACCATAGAAACATTTCACTGGGGCCACCAAATAAGACATTTGTTATGGTCTGCAAGTTGAGAAAATCAGCAAGGCAAAGTAGGGTGAGGAGAACACTTCTGATCGGAGCACAGACACGTTGGTTAAGAAAGAGGCACAAAAAGCAGCTCAAGGCCCTTCCTCCTGTACTGCCTAACATTTTTCAGGATAAACAATCTGTGAGGGTTTCTTGAAATGCTTGGAGAGGACTCTTACTTGCAGGAGATTTCAAATGCAGAGCCCTCAGGCTAGATCCATGCCTCTTCCCAGACTTGCAAAATGCCATCCCAGTTTTGTTACAGTAGGCAAAGCATTAAAAATCAATCACTATTTTGTCCTGTCCCCCCCTTCTTTTCCTCACTACTTTTCTCCCTCCTCACCTGCTTCAGAATCCTTCTAACACTGAGCAAAAACATCCCACAGTAAACCAGTGCCCCTTCTAGAGGGGTCACGAACTGCTTGAACACCAGTGCCAGGTATGGCACTGGGCATGCTGGGGACTAAGGAAAGCAGGGGGAGGAAAACAAAAGCAAAGGGCAAAATGGAGGAACAAGTGCTTTGTGACAGTGCTTAGAGCTGGCTGGGGGCTGCTGCTTGCCACTGGGAAACTGCATACAAAGAACCTCCCTTGCAGAAATCTCAAGAAGTTATGAAGTCAAACACCTAGGAGTTGGGCAGAGCCAGCTGCCCCAGAACACCTTTCCTTCTGCATATCCATGTACAATGAAGTGCTGGGTTTTCCCACGGAGCCCTGCCTGATTTTTAGCCCAAGATGTAGGCAAAAGGGAGCAGAGTCCAGGCATGAAGAGCCGCCCACAGCACCTCCTGCCTGCCAAGCAGCAGGCTGTGAGTGCAGCAGCCCTTTCCCGCAGCCAGCCAGCGCCAGGACGCTGATGCACACACCCCCCTAGGGACACACTCAAGGCAGGCTCTGAGCTGCCACCAGTGGGCAGGGAAGCCAGGCAGGCTGCACAACCCCAGGTGGGAACTCCAGCAGAGACAGAAGTCATTTCCCATGCAGAGCAGCCTCCATCCACCAGATGAGTCACAGGGGTTAGTGTGGCAACAGGTTTGCTCGGCCGTGGTTGCTGGTAGGCCTGGGAAAAGGCAGCCCAGTTACATAGGACGCCAGAAAGCTGCAGCACTTCCATCTGCTGTTCTCCTAAGCCCTTCCAAAGCAGTGGTTTGGGCCAGGTGCCTGTCCCCAGCCAGCAGATATGTCCTCTCGATCAACACAGTAACTGAGCAAGATTTCTTCTAAAGGAGCTTGGCCTCCTGCTCTGCACGCTTAAAGAGAAGGTAGCAGTGCCCAGAAACACGTTGTCTGACACAATGAGCTCCCAGGGTCACCTGAAGTTAGGGATACTTCTGCTGGTAGGAAAGGACTGCCAATGGGTAGCTGCAAATGTGCTCCCCAGTAGCAGTGAGCCACCCAAAGCCCAGGGCACTGTCAGTCTCCTGCCTGGGTAAGCACAAATCTTGTCACCAGAAGACCCTCCGTGGCTTTCACTGCCTAGAGAGGATCAATTTTTGTACAGACCACTTGAAGCTTTTCCTCTCCGGACCACATGGAGCATTGCCTGAGGCACTGCTACTTTAAAAACAACAACAACAACAAAAGCCGAACTTCAGCTGCTTCACAGATTTGTTGCCGAGATGTGACACCTAGAGTGAATTCTGCCCCAGTACTTGTTAGACTTGCTCCTGGCCTGGCAGATCTTTGTTTACAGAAGACTGGCACACCCATGTCTGGCTCACCTCTCCACCTTTGTTCCACAGCCCTGGCAGGGCTTCCTGAAAACAGGAGCTCACCTTCAAATTTATGATTCCGTTTGCAAATAATGAGGTTTAATTTTGCTCTCCGCAGGTATCCAGAGGAGTAAATCTCGACTGTTTGAGTGTTCGTGGCTCCCGAAAGAGGCAAAGCAGGCAGGTCCTGATGTCAGCAAGCAGCGACAGCAGATCAGTGGCTCGGTGCGGAGCGCCGGCCGCAGCGCTGCGCTGCTCTTCTGCCCTGGCGGGGAGCGAGAGTCGGGCAGAGGCTCACGGAACTGCTCGAGCCGTTTGCCACAAATCACTGCTGAGATTTCAGCCTTTGCAGGTCACCGTTTGCTTGCAAGCAAGGTTCTTTTTTAAACAAACCTCTTCTGTATTCAGAACTGTTTGGCAAACATTCCAAGCAAACAAATTTCAGCCTCCCGACTGCTCGCAAGCGGAGTCCATCTGCTATTCCCAGCCCCGCTGCAGAGCAGTGGACTCCAAGAGATGCCCCCGGGCTAGAAGCAGCCTTGACCAGCGATTCCCTGGGGGAAGGGACACCCTTGCCCTGAGAAATACACAGATCTGCCACCTCCTCTGCTGCAGCGCCATCGGTTAACAGGTCTGTGCTAGCTGCCCCAGGCAGCCAGGAGCAACTGGTGCTGTTGGGGGAGGTGCTTCTATTTTTGGCTAGCGAAGAAGGCATTTGCTGGAAATCATTTAAAAAAGCAGTCTCAAGGTGATGAAAGCCGCTTGTGAATTCAGGCAACTCCACTCTGCATGCTGTGTCTGAACACTTAGCAAGCTGGAGACAGGCAGACTGAGGGCAGACTGCTGATGGAGGTGAAGAAGTCACCACTGCCAAGCACACTTCACTGCCCAGCCGCTCCCCACTCTGAGGGCACTTCTCCCACTCACTTTTTGACCCAGTTTGTTGGACTACTTCCAAAGTAAAACCTGTAAGCTCTCCAGCTTAGTAATGATTAAATAAATCTAAGAACATAATTACTGTTCAGAATGGGTTTTAAAGTTCCTCAGCCCTTTATTCACCGCTGACAAAGCTCTGCAGCCACAGCGAAGTGCCATGGCGGTAGGAACAGCTAACGAAGACATGGGAAGGGAGTTACGACAATCAGCTGGGCATGGTGGGCCAACAGCTGGAATAGGTCGTCAAGGTCAACAGCTGGAACAGGGGTCCAAAGGCAGAGCAAGCAAGCAGATGGCAGAGAAATACCTTGGGTGTTATTAATACACAGGAGCTGCACTGGATCCAGGAAATTCAGGCCTCGCCTCTGTGCCTGGGAAGATCATGGAACAGATCCTCCCAGATTTGGTAAGGCCAGCGGAGGACAGGGGGTGATTCAAGACAGCCAGCAGGGCTTTACTAAGGGCAAGTTGTGCCTGACCAATCCAGTGGCTTTCTACAAGGGAGTGACTACATCAGTGGACCAGGAAGGGAAACTGATGTCATCTGTCTGAACTTCCGCAAGGCCTTTGACATGGTCTCCCACAACATCCGTCTCTCTAAGCTGGAGAGAGATGGATTTGATGGGTGAAATGTTGGGTGGAAAAGGAAATGGCTGGCTGGATGTATTCAGAGGGTAGTGCTCAATGGCTTGACACCCAGATGGAGACAAGTGACAAGTGGTGTCCCTCAGGGGGCTGTACTGGGACACTGTTGTCTGACATCTTCAGCCATGTTTTGTTGGAGGGCAGTACGGCTCTGCAGAGGGACCTGGACAGGCTGCACAGATGGGCACAGTCCAACGCCATCAGTCTGAACAAGGCCAAGTGCCAGGTTCTGGACTTTGGCCACAACAACCCCAAGCAGTGCTACAGGCTGGGGACAGAGTGGCTGGAGAACAGACAGGCAGAGAGGGACCTGGGGGGACTGGTTGGCAGCTGAACATGAGCCAGCAGTGTGCCCATGTGGGCAGGAGAGTCAATGGCATCCTGGTCTGGATCAGGAGCAGTGTGGCCAGCAGGATCAGGGCAGTCCTTCTGCCCCTGTGCTCAGCACTGCTCAGGCCACACCTTGAGTGCTGTGTCCAGTTCTGGGCCCTCAATTCAAGAGATGCTGAGGTGCTGGAAGGTGCCCAGAGAAGGGCAGCGAGGCTGGAGAGGGACCTGGAGCACAGCCCTGTGAGGAGAGGCTGAGGGAGCTGGGGGTGTGCAGCTTGCAGAAGAGGAGGCTCAGGGCAGACCTCATTGCTCTCTGCAGCTACCTAAAGGGAAGTCATAGCCAGGTGGGGTTGGGCTCTGCTGCCAGGCACCCAGGGACAGAACAAGAGGACACAGCCTGAAGTTGTGCCAGGGCAGGTTCAGGCTGGGTGTTAGGAAGAAGTTCTTCACAGCAAGAGTGATTGGCATTGGGATGGGCTGCCCAGGGAGGTGGTGAAGTCCCCATCCCTTGAGGTGTTTAAGAGGAGGCTGCATGAGGCACTGAGTGCCATGGTCTGGTTAATTAGTAGGGTTAGGTGATGTCGGACTTGATGATCCTAGAGGTCTTTTCCAACCTGCTTAATTCTGTGGTTCTGTGATACAGGCAGTGGGATCAAGAGCACCCACAGCAAGTCTGCAGATGGCACCAAGCTGAGTGGTGCTGTTGATATGCCACAGTCCTTAAAGGCCAGATCCCTGTGAGAATGGCAGCTTAGGAGGAGCATAAGCTGATGACAGGTCTGTTTTCCTGCCAGGGATACAGGTGTCTGTGTGATCAAGCAGCAGTTGCTCATTCTTCCAGCCAGGCACTTTTCTAGTCCTTAGAACTGTTACTAACAGTTTTACCAAAGTAATACTGCCTCCACTTTTTAAGGTCAAAAAGACTTTTTAACAAGGGCTGTTGGAGGAAGTGGGCTGAGTGTCAGTATCCAGATTTGATCAGCATCATTAATCCTGACTTCTAAAGCAGGCAGCTCACACAGGGCAGGTGTCAGGATCAAATATGTTGTTTAAGTGTGCACAAGAAGAACAAGCACCGGTCTGCCTCGCAGCCTGCAGCTCTCCAGGGCCTGTAAACCACACTTCCATGTGTCACCAGACCAGCCAGCTGGAACAGCCCTGGGACCACTCCTCTCAGCAGTCAGAACTGCTCCTGCACCATTCCCTGCAGGGCAATCTGCCTCTGGACGTGCTAAGAGAACTAAGGCAGCACCTCTCAGAAGCACTGCAGTGACCTGCTACATTGACTCACATATGTAGCTGTGTTGGGAGCCACACAGCATAAGCAACACAACAGGTCCTGCTAAGTCATGGTGGAGAACAGCTCCACGTGTCAGGAGCACGTGGAGTCCTTGATGTCATGTTGCACTTCTGCCTGGCGTAAGCAAACCTTTATGTGTATTTGGCACAGCCACGAGGGTGCAGAGGACAGGTCAAAGGTTTGGCAGAAACCTCAGGTTAATCTTGGTTGGTGTTCAAGCCACAGAGCGTTAGTGTGCAAGAGACATTGCACAGACCAGTGCTGAGGGATCTGCACTGCTGAAAGCCAGACAGCATCTGGAGATATGGCCTGCACAAAAGCCACGTCTCAGGCACTGCCCATGCCCAGCCTTTTCCAGGTGTCTGAGTTCCCTGGCCACTGGAACACTGATGCACAGCTCCCCCAGGACTGCCTGTCAGTGGAGGGAGCTGTAAGGCCCACACCTGTGTTATGATGTCTGTAGGAGGACCCCAGGTATCCTCCCATGCCAGCTGCTGCAGGCCCTTCCCAAGCGTCTTTGCCTGGGAATTGTACCCAGGATTTTTCTAAAGGAGGTGTGCACCCAGCACCAGTCCAGAACACTCCCCTGTACTGCAGACATGAGATTTTCCTTCTCTCTAGCTCTGATTTTTCTTCCCTACTGGTGTCCAAAGCAAGTGATAATAGTGACCCCTCTACCCACAGGCTGGTGTGGAAGCCCCCAGGCAGAGCCCTACACAGCCTACACCTTGCTTGCTTCAGGGAATGGGCAAACCACACTCTTCACTCCTAGGAGGAACCGGCCTGCTAGTGGCCAGGCAGATGCTTCAGTCATGCCCTGCTTCTCACATCAGGTTGTTTCTGTGCTGAGTTCCACCTCCCACAAAGGCATCACTCACTTGCAGTGCTCTTCCCATCACAAATCCCACAAAGAGCCAGAACAGCATTTCTCCTGCTCACACACAGACCCATCCCAGCCTACAGCAGTGGCTGCACAGGACAGGGACATTTTCAATCAAAACCACCATTAGCTGTCCTTACTAGGGGCACTGCCACGAGGCTCTGGGGATGGAAGGTGAGTAAGCAGAGAAGCATGAGAAATCTGAGCGTGGACAAAGGGGACTTGTATCAGGAGCAAGTGGGAGAGGATAAGGACTGCCAAGCTTTTAAGAGGAATTGGAATTTAATGAAGTGATTGAACAAAGAAATTGAAAGCCTCCTTTGCAAGGGATGAATGGATCTGAGCAATACTTGGCTGCATTACAGAGCTGTTATTTAATTTTAAACATCGTGGAAGCTTTCAATGCCCCTCATAATTCTATTGACATTTATGATTTGAGATACTTGGTTTTGAAAACACAAACACAACACTGCTCTGTCTCTCACCCAAGAGAATTGGGAATCAGTGCCTGCAGCTCTTCAGTTCAGCAGATCTGGGACCTGTTTGCCATGGGCCAGCTTCTACCTCCCTCCATTGCTGCCATCAGACAGGGACCTTGTGCTTTGCAGAGATGAATTATTCAATCCTGAATAATTTGACACCTGTAAAATGGGCTTGTTTTATATTTATCTTGCAAGCTGTGGCTCTGGTTTTGCTCCTGAGAAAGCCCCTACCCCTCTCGTGCCATGCTCAGGTCAGGATTCTTTCTGCAATGAGCAGAGCTGTGGACACATCACCCAGAAATCAACAGCAAAGCTCATGCAGCTTGCTTTTGTTAGATCCCTGACTGCATGGAGGGACTAAGGACTCACTCCTGGAGACTCCAGGGCATCCACATTGCTACAGAGAGCCCTGGGGGGGGATGGGGGAGGGGGGTGTGTGTGCACATGAGGCTGTACAACAGAAACTGCCTGGGTACTTCTGGGTCATTCCCCTTTCTCTGACAAAAAATGCCACAGACACCAATCTGAGAGCTGTTAGGGCCTCGAGTCTCCTGCCAGGACCAATATCCAACTGATCTATTTCAAAGGCTGGACCTGCTCACACATGAGGGCAGATGTTGCCAGTGATCATCTGCCTTCAAATGGAAGAATCCATGTGGCAAGCTTGAAATGAATGAGGCTGCAATGCTGCTCGCACTGATGGGCATGCAGCACCATTGGCTGGACAAGATGTTTTATACCCTTGGAGCAGACTTGGGCCCTGCATTTCCACACCCTGAGAACAGCAGAGAGCTTGACCCTTGGTCTTTGCTACCAGATGCATTTGCTGAGTATGACCAATTTGTAAAGCCCAACATTACACTTGCTAGTTAGTGGATGAAGAGCACTTTGAAGATGAAAAGTGCTATGATGATTTCCGTATTCCTGCCAAAGCAAAGCTCCCATGCCCAAGCCATGTGTGTTAAATGTAAAGCATTACCTCCAAGGCTCTTTCTGAGCACAGCCTGCCCACGTGCCCCATTGTTCTGCCTCCATCTGTGGTTTCAAGCTGACTCTGTGAAGATGCAGTCAGCGACAGGGCGGTGCTGCAGGGACGGCGGGAGGCTCCTCTGGACACAACAGCAAGGCAAGATTGGGATTTCACACTCCTGTTAGGGAGCAGTAACCCAACGGCCACCTCAGGCAGCAGAGGTGGAGGATGCACTGAAGATGGAGCAGTGCATCACTGCTGCTGTGGGACTGGCTGGAGGTGAGGAGGGTGAGGGAAAACAGAAATGAGAAAAGGAGCACAGACAAATTCCCCTCCTGACTGCTGCGCACGAGCCCCGTGCCTGGCTGCTGCTGTGTGAGGCTGTGACACCAGCATGGGGAAGCAGCTGAGTCCCAGGTCTGCACCAAGTGGAAAAGTCAAGAGTCTCACACTTCACACAGGGAGACTAAGTCCCCTTTTGTCAGCAGCTATGCTGAAAATGCCCCCTCTGAGCTCCCACAGCCAGCCTGCGTGCCCATGCAGCCAAAAGGGCATTGCCAGATGGGAGCTGGAAACAGCAGAGAACAGCAAAGCCCACAGGAACTTGTCCATTGATTTTAGATACTTTGGATCAGACCCTGAGCGAGGCAGGACTTGTGTGCTCAATGCTAAATTCTGCTCCAGCTCCACAGAGGAAGAAGAGGGCCAGTAGAAAAATGGGAAAGATAGGAGGTGAAGCTGTCTCTCATTTTGTTTTTCAGGTCTGTAAAGCTTCTGCTGTTTCACAAACCAGTGGGTGCAGAGGCAAAGGGAGACCAAAAGGGCCAAACCACTAGCTGAAGGAAGAATTTGCAGTGCTGAGCTGGGCAAGGCTGCCCTTTGCCAGGCAGCACTTCTGATCTTCAGGCACACAGAGCCTTCCTAATTGCCAGGGTCATTATTTGTAGATGGTAGGTAGTGCAGGACACATAATAAACCAGAATGAGCAGTGATGTTAATCCAGTCCCATCGAAAATCAGGCTCATCACAGGATCCCATTGGCAGTGCACAGCAGCAGCCCTGCTGGCACTCAGGAATGTGTTTCATCTAAGCGCAGGCAGGCTTCAGTCCATTTGCTGTGTCCTCCTCTGCTCCCAGGCACTTGCAGCTGCAGTCTGCCCACCCTGGGTTACCCCAGCTCCCCGTCTGGCCCATCTTTTGTTGGAGCCTGGCTGCACTTGATTTCACTTCCCTAAACCACCTCCAGGAAGGAGGAGGTTGGTAACAACCTTAGCAGTGCATGTAAAAATGCACTCAGCTCTCCCCCCCTGCAGCACTTAGGGCTGCAGGCTGAGTTTCACCTCTCACACATTTTCTACTTATGGTGACTCCCAGATGCAGCATTGCTGAGCACCCCAGTGGCCCTCCTCACTTTCAGCTAGGCAGAATATGTCTATAAAGAAGGCAAGGCTGAAGCTAAAGATAATTTTTCCTCCAGCAGCCCCTTGACAGCCTTCAGCACAGGAGTGACAGCTAGGGATTTATAGCTGGGCTGCTGAGCCCAGGCAGCCAGACACCCTGCTCAGGCGCTTCTGTGGGGTGCTTGGCAGACAGGAGACAGCTGCTGAACCAGCATGGCATGGAGGATGCCTTTAGTCAGCACTTTGAGAAGCACCTTCCTGAACGTTTATCACATTCAAGTTTGGCTGCACAGTTCATGGATTCAAGACGTGAGGTTGAGCTGCATTTGACTTCAGTGGAAATTGCTCCCAATGTCTTGAGCATTTGGGCTTGGTCCTTATTTTTGCACTTGAATTTGCACTGTGGTCTCTGAACTTCACTACTTTGATAGTAACCAGAGTGTTCCATGCTAACGAAACAGAGAATCAAGTGACTACAACTTTTCACTGCTGCTGCAGGTGAAGCTGCGAGACACAGCAAAAGGCAACCAAAGAACCTCTCCTGGGTGGCCTGCCCTGGCCGATCCTGCTCGGGCAGTGGGGTTTGACTAGATGGTCTCTGGAGGTCCCTTCCAACCCCTAACGTTCTGTGACTCTCTGATACTTGGAATAGTGTTGGACCACACTGTCCACGTGTCAGCTTGCAGGCTCCTGCCTCCACTGCCTGAACTGTCAGTGAGGAGCCCTCCCCAAGGCATGGCGAGCTCTGGTGCCTCTGCCCCACCAGTACAGCACAGCACAGCACAGCAGTGCACCTTTGGCTAAAACTGGCAATGGATTACATCTGGAAGTTGCAGCCTCAGTCCTCCTGATGTGCAGGTGTTTGTGTTTGTCCTTAAAGTCTTTACTTATCATCTGTACACATAGAAAAACTGGTTAAGGGACAGCAAATCTTGCCAGAAAGTGCAGTTCTGGGAAGATCAGAAGCACTGGGAAATCAAATTTAATTGCTTCAAGTCCCACAAATGGAGAAATATTTTTTCTCAATATTGAAACACTCGTTTTCAACTTAAGAAATATTTCATTCTTTTCAACACTGTTCTAAGATGGAATTTTTCATTTAAAACACATCCCAAGTTGCAAGTGAGAAGGCTGAGCACCTCAAAATAAACATTTTCCAAGTCGAGTGCTACAGCTCAACCCAAAACCATTTTTCTAGCCTTGCATTTTCTTGGAGAGCCTAACAAAACTCTTCTAGCCCAGGGTGTGCTCTGGTAAACCTGTCATTTTCCAAGCTCTACCTGCAGAGGATGTTCCCAGCATCAGCTCTGTTAGTGCTACCCGCTCCCCTGGAGTTGCCAGGTGTAAGGTGAGCACAAGAAATGCCTCACTTTCCTGACTGCACCATGGGCCCCTCTTGCCTGCTGCAGTGTAGTGGGACACCACTGCCATGGGGTACAGGCAGAGCCAAGAGACATTCAGACAGGATGCATGGCAAAAGAAGTAACTCAGACTTTGGCAAAGCGGAGCACAGAAGAGTGAAGCTCAGCCACACTGACTGCAGAGCTTCGTGTTAGCAGCAGCAGGGGCCCTGAGAAGCCTGCCGGATCTTGTAGTGGTGCTAAATGTGGCTGTGACTGTGGCACCTTCTCCATCTGCACCCCCCACGCAATCCACGTGCCAGACCTTGCTGGCTCAGAGACAAATTAGTTTCTGTATGCTGAGCTCTCAGATATTGCATCCATGGGGGAGGGGTGGTGGTGAGTTAATTGCAGTTGTTCCAAAGCTGAGGAAGTTAAGCTTATCTCTCTGCCTGCATATGGGGAGCTTGTGTCCTGCACCCGCAGCTTACGCAAGATGGTTTCTAGGCAACTTCTGCAAGTCATGGTGGAAAAGGAATATGAATTAAAATTAAACCCCAAACCCAAACAAGTCGAACAAAGCAAGCAGCAGGTATCTCGCAGAGTCAGTTCTGACCGAAGTCTTTTGTGAGATTAATGTTACTTTACTGTTAAGGGGAGAAAGAGTGGCACCCCTGGGCCCCTCAGGAGACGCCTGCTAAGTGTGTTTATGTGGGCACCACCCACAGCTGGAGTGTGTTAAGAGACCTGGCATGCCACGGTTGTGTGATGGCATTACTGGGTCACTGAAATGCCACTACCTACATGTTCCCTGAACAGCAGCCTGCATACAGCTAGAAGCTGGGAACAGTGTCATTAACTCTGCTTCTTTCACCTTGCCCAAAGAATTTTCCTTTGTATCTATCAATTCATTATGCCTCTCTTTTTTCAAGGGATTGCTAAACTTTAGACCAAAAAAACCCCAACCAGCTGGGAGCTGCCTCTCTTTGCTTCTTTTCCATGTGATCCAGAAATGAGGAGGGTGTCTCACCTGCAGTATTAGGAACCGATTGCTGCACTTTTTGAGTTCCAGGATTAAGGTGAGGTGATCCTGCCCCCCTCAAAAGTTATTCTTCCAACATCTTCCCCAATTCACTGAACTCCAAAGGTCTCATACAAAACATGACCTCAGCCATGTACAGCCAGAACTGTGCCCTTTTCCCAGCAGCAGGGCAGAACTGAGAGCTCAGTGCCAGAGCTGGATGTGGTTTGGCAGCCTGCACTGTCAGCTCTGCTTCTGAGCCATTCTACGTGGCTAGGCCTGGACAAGAGCCTTAGCAGTGGCCAGCTGTGCTCTGGAAACCTGTGGTGGTTTCAGGCATTTGAAAGAGTGGTCACTAACTCTCAAAGGGTCTGCAAACTACTGCCAGGCAAGTTACAGATGGGTGAGCATACATCACCTCACAGAGATGCTGAGCAACAGCTCAGTGTCATTTTCTGAGCTATACTGGACTGCAAGAGGGGACTTCCTATGAGGAAGTGAGTAGTGATGGATTAAACATCCTTCTGACCAGCCATTTCAAACCAGCAGCAGAGTCTCAAGCAATTTTTTTAGGCTGAAGGACAGGAGCAGCTAACCAGCATCAGGACAGATTGTTTTGGAAATGCTTCGTTTCCATGCTGTGTGGATCCTTCTAGGGGAAGCAGGCTGCCCAGAGAGGCTGTGGATCTCCTCCTCTGGAGACTTTCAAAGCCAACCTGGATGTGTTCCTGTGTGGCTTGCTCTAGGTGATGCTGCTCTGGCAGGAGGGATTGACCCCATGATCTGTGGAGGTCCCTTCCAACCTCTGATATTCTGTGACCCTATGAATTCCACTGATTCTCAGGGCAGCTGCCAGTGCACTAAGGTCTCCTTGCAGAGACCGTTGAAGTCAGTGATGCTGAAATGAGAGGAACATTCCCTCTCACAATGTCTCTTCCGTGGGATGCCTTTCAGGTCTGTAGATCTGCCTAGATATGCTGTGGTGGAGAAGATCACAAAGGCCCCCTGTGAACTGCAGAACCTGGTCTGGCTGACACCTGTCCTTCCCAGCCCTTGCTCCCACTGTGTTTTTTTTCAAGCATATTTAAAGCTCCCTTTTGTGTAATTGGTGATTTCCCCTCTCTCCTCCAGGTTAGGTTAAAAGGGTCAGGAGGTCCTTCCCCATGCTGATTTGTTTTTCTGACCTTTCAGATCATGCAGAAAAGATCAGCAAAAAAGCACTGGAAATGGAGAACAAAAGCACAGTGCTTGCTCTCCTGTAAAGAAGGAAGAAAAACACAAGACTTAGCACTGAGCAGGACATAAACTGTCTGCTGAGGAAAAGCAAGAAGCTGCCCACAAGGATAAGGGACTGTGAGGAGCTCCACTCTGCACTGCAATGCCAGTGGAGCAGGCTGTGAGATGGAGTCAGCCTCCAGAGAGCAACAATCATCTCAAAGCTTTTTCTTTTGACTCTCTGGAGGAATTTAATTTAAAGGATAAAGCCTACTTCTAAATAAAAGCAAATCAGATAAATTATTTTTAATCCCTGATATTCACATCCTGCTATTCGGCCACTCCCCACCACAGAGCACTGTGTGTGGTGCCATGATCTGTGCTTAATTCCTCCTATGCTTTCAACACCACTTGATACTCATATTCCCTCCCCTATCTTGTAGCACTGCTGTGCCATGCTGTATCCCACACTGCAAGCAGACAAACAAAGTGTTTGGTACAAAGCCTTAACCAAGGTCACAGGGATGTGGTGAATATTAATAATTGCTTATTCAGAGCTTTTATATCCTAAGACTAAAACCAGTATAATCACAATAAAACCAGATTCCTACATTATAAAAATGAAAATCTGCAGAAAACATAACAGAAGTTTCTTACTAAGAAAATTTCAGGACTCATACTCCAGCCTTACCTGTGCTGGGAGACACAAAAATTATCAAGACTAACTTTCCTGGTCAGTAAGTTAGATCCCATTAAAGACCTCTGTAAAACTCTCTTCCATAACTATGCTGAAACAAGTGAGTACCATTTCAATTCCAAAGAGAAGGATTTAAGGGATCAAACCATTTCTGTGGCATTGCTGATCCACTTTCAGTTCACACATTGAGTTGGTTCAGATTAGGTTTTCCTCAGCAACTCCACACAATAAAATCCTCACTCTCGAGCAACCATCTTTCATCACAGACACTCAGCAGCAGCTTTCTTAAGTTCAGCGACCTTGGGGGTTTATGTGGCTGACATGGACAAAAGTTTGTTCAAAGCCTCAGGACTCTGGGATTCAGGTCTGAGCTCCAGAGAAACGAGGGAACTGCAGAGGACATTCCCATAGCCCCTTGCTCAAAATGCTCCAAACCACAGTGCAGGTGCAGTGACCCTTGAGGGTAGTCAAGCAGCCGAGAGCAGATGGACTGTAGGTCCTCCTGTGTTGTGCCCTCTCATGCCTCACTCATGGCTAGAGCTCAGAGGCAGCAGAGATTTGCCTTTCCATGCAAAATCTGCCCCTTCTAGTGCAACGTCCGTCCTGAAGGAATCCTTCATGCAGCACTTGCATTCATATGGTCAGAATGACATTTAGGATTGAGACTTCCATGTCCAATTTTTGTACCACTAATGCCTGCCAGGTTATCAGGGCTTCACTGCAGGAAAACCTTCACTGTTTTGGAGACAGAAATACTGTGGCAAGTTTTGAACTTCCTGCACGATTGCACTGATCAGCTCCACTATTACATGAGGTCTGCTGAAATACACCAGCACGAGGGCAAAGAAAGCACAGACAAGAAACTGAAGCAAAGTACTCTGACGTGGTAAAAATGCCAAAAGAGCCAATGCTTAACTCAAAACAACCAACCCAACCTTCTCCTTGTGCCCTGAGGCACTGAAATGCTCTCTGAAAGAGCTATTTTAATAGAAGAGTAATCAAACATAAACACTTCTCAGTGCAGAAGCTGCCACGCACACCCACGAAGCAGAGTGACAAATGTACCTGTGGAGACGATGCCTTTGTTCCTTTTGGGCTCACGTCAGGGCACTGTGCTGTAGATGGCTGCAGCTCCTCCAGCTGAATGTGAAGGTGGTGCCCTAGAAGAAGAGAACAATGCTGCTTTTGTGTACAGTCACATCTGCCTTGCCACCAGGGATTCATTTAAGGTATAGGCAGTCCTGAGGCTACGTGCCACTGATGTATTTTGAAGTTAGAGCAGATCTATTTATCGCTAAGCAAACCTTTACAAGTGTGTTAGTGCTGCCTGCATAAGCCATGGCAGATGTTTAGGAAGCTGCAGAGCAGTGTTCATTACAGCTGCTCAGTGGTGAGGAATTAGAGCATCAATGCAAGCTGCTGAGAGAAACAACCACACTGCTCAGAGGTGTGTGGATGTGCACATCATTAGAAAGTGCTTGTAGGGGAGGGCTCCGTCCCTTCCAGCTTCTTTGTGCTAGCTTTGCTCGTGTTTTCCCCTTCCTTCCCTCGCCTTCATTAGGGTATTTAAAAGATGTGTAGGTGTGGTGCTGAGGGACATGCTCTAGTGACAACCTGCTGAGGGTCACTGCTGCAGAAATCTGTGACAGGGAGACCTTCTTCAGGGGGTTCAGTCCCACCCAGTAGTCCCTCTAACCTTCTTCTTGGGTTGCCCACCTTGTCTCTTTGCTGCAGCTGCCATGGAGACTGTGCAACAACCTGAGCTGCACACCAGACCTCATCCTCTAAGCACCCAACAGACACAGCCCTAGAGAGATCTCTGGCTGAAAACACCAGGAAGGGGATGACACCACAGGCCTCCCCTCTTGCCCCACCAGGCCTTTTCAAGCTCTGTCAGTCAAGATTGCTCCCTCTGAGAATGACCTGCACCCTTCTTGTCATGATCCCACAGACAGCACAGAGCCAGGAACTCACTGGGCCCGGAGGCATCGTGCAGCAGCCGCATCCCCAGGTTATAAAATGAGGTGCCCCGTGGAAAATGTTAATGACTAGGAACTGGTGAGATCTTCAGTTGATGATGGCAATGTATGGTGAAGCCTCACAGACAGTGCAAAGTGCCCTTTTGAGTGGAAAGGGCTGGATGAACCTGGGGTTGCTAAGCGGTTAAATTACATCCCACGCTTGTCTGCTTGTCTTGGGAAGGTACTGAATGGTAAGTGCAAAAGTTATCCTTGCTGCACAGAGCAAAAGCATTGCCAGCTGAGATTATTTGATAAAAGAGATGTTATTTATCATGGTTAAAACTTGTACATTTGTACTTCATCACACTGAGCAGATCCTGAACTGGCAATCACCTTTCCAAAAGGTGCCTGAGCCTGACTCACAGGGCTTTATGACTGTTGTAATGGATGGGGTTTTCTCTCATGGAGAAAGAAGGGTTTAATTGCTAAACTGCCATGTTCTCAAAATTATTTCTCATCCATTGCAGGCAGCTTGATTTCATTTATTGTTTGTTTTCCCCTAAAAAACCCCACAGAACCACTATTTCACAAACAAGGAGGAGAAAGGCTGCTATTCCTACCCAAAGCCTTGCTAAACCCATTTGCACTGAAGGCTGCCACAACAATCTGTGGCTGTAGTTCCAGGAGCCCTTTCTGTTGTCTGTGAGTTCCTGGCACAAAACACTGGAGACTTGTTCCACCATTTGAGGGAATCCAAAGGGCCAACTTTACAGGCTGGCATAGCTGACCAAGACTGAGCCCAAACAAAAGCTGCTTGTTCCTTACTCTGCCAATTTGTTACCTCTCCATTCTGCCAACAGACCTCTGCTGAGCAAACATATTCTCACGCAGATGCCCATGATCCTCTGTGCCCTTCCCTTCTCTGTCAGCATCTGGCGTCAGCAGTCAAAGAGCAACGCAGCTCTGCTCTGAGGGGGTCTAACAAGCTCCTGGTACCCAAGCAAATGCAGTTACTGACAGCCCTATTTGGCCTAGGCTATTAAGACATGCACAGCCGGCTAGAACTCACCCATACTCTGCTAGGCAATGGACCTGAGATGGCTGCCAACCAGCAAGTAAATGACAAAGTGACTTTCTTGTAGGGGAAATGCGTGTGGATGCTTAAGATATTGATGAACTGCACTGTAAGAGGATTACCACCACACCAGGAGTAGAGACTCATCTCCCAGCACAAAAAGGCTTTTGAAGTACAAAACAAAATGTCAATCCACTTACTAGCCACATAGATTTAAAACATTTCTCTCCTTTTCTCCAGCCTTCAAATGAGGCAGAACTGAGAGGAATGTCCAGCACTCAAACACGACATCACCAGATGGTCTGGATCTCAAGATTTAGGGGGAAGGTAAAAGGTTTGTATGGTTCCATGGGCCATCCAAATTCCCTTCTGAGTCCAAACACACAAACACATGGAGTTGCCTTGGAGATGACTGCTTCGGGGCAGGAGGAGTCCTCTTGTGGACTGATGGAGTAATCCAGGACCTTCTAGCCTCTTCCGACCCCTCATTGTGGTCACGTGCAAAATTCCCTTTGATTTTTGTGCAATAAAGAGAACACAGAGAATGAAACCCTCACTGGAGGAGCCTCACCACATCCAGCTGCAATAGCATGGCCAAAACAAAAAAGGAGGTAAAACTGGAAGGAAGCTGTGGAGAAATCCCGGTGCATACTGCAAACATACAAGAAGAGATCTCCCACTAACGCTTGGGAGAGAAGGCAGAGGGACCACCTCTGCTCTAGGCAAATCACAGCTCACAGATCACACAAGCTCACAGATCACACAGGCCATGGATTCAGCACCTCTTAGGGTACAGGAGCCCAGTGCCATGCCATTCATGAGGTTGCACACTGGCCACCCAGGCTGGGCTCTACCCCTCCCAAAGCCCTGCTGCTGGGCAAACAGCATTGCAGGGTGTGAGACCTGAGAGAGTACATGACTCTGCCATCTTGGAGTGTAACCTCTGCCTGGGAGAAAGGAGACCCAGGGGGAAGCTCCTGCTCTTAGCACTCCTTCTGTGTCTTAGGAAGTGGCCCTTTAACTTCAATTAAATAGCTCCAGGAGCAGGACCTGTGGTACTGTGCTCCACAAGTGCCCAGCTACTGGCAAGCAAGAGCCAGGCACCCCAGGGCTGCCACCAGCAAAAAGCCAGAGACTGCTGGGAAGGGGCCGAAATTGCACAAGGAGGGCTGGGACGAGAAAAGTCCATCCTGGAGGGGTTTAAAGGCACAGCTCAAAGTTAACTGAAGCCGTGGGGAATATTTCCACCCATGTCTTACGGTTAAGATTTGGGAGTTATTTCAGGGAAACACATTAGCACACCATAAATCCAATTGAAGATGAGGATATTGAATCATGATGTTAATTCTGACCTCTCACCCCCCCATCAACTTCCACCTCTCAGACTGCCCGGCTGAGCAGATCCTGGCATTGCCAGGGTCACCTCATTTGGCTGGAAGGACACACAGGTTGCCTGTCTAGACAGAAATCTATTCCTGGAAGGGGGGAAAGAGGGAGAAGAATGAAAATCTTTTAAGCCATTGTCATGTCCCAGACCTTCAAACAATGGAATTTCACAGCCAGTTTGGGGGTTCTGGTTTTGGTTTTGCCGACCAAAGCAGGTATCTGATTTTAAAAGCCATTTGAAGGACTGTGCTGAGGCGGAAGTGGGAGTCCTGTGCCCAGCTGCCAGCCCAGAGGATGGGGTGCACAGCAGAGCAGGTGGCGTGGGGGTCACCGGCGCCTGTGTGACAAACTGTGATAATTGGATTGTTTGGGGAGCAGGGGAGGGATGCGGCCGCCGCGCCCAGACCTCCGAAGGGAATTGGGAGTGAGGCTGCATCCCAGTTAAGAGCGCTCCATGAAAATGCAAAGGCGGCTCCATTAAGCCGCGCCTGGTGCGAAGGGGCAGCACTGACCCCGCCAAGGACATTTGCTGGGAACGCTGTGGCGGCACAAACAGGTGCGGAAAGAAAAGCAGAACCACGGCTCGTTTTGAACTCCCCAATCTGCAATGTTAATGAACACAAGGGCCAGGCAGAGCCAAAGAGACTCGAGTGGCTAGAGTGGAGTTTTTCTCCCCATTAAAGCAGCAGGCGTGCTCCAAACCAAAGGAACACGGGGAAATGCCTCTCCCAGTACTGCCTGCTCATCAGCACTGCCCTCTGGCACACCACATGGGGCGTTTGCTGAGGGTATCCAGGGTGGGGTGGGATGGAGGGCAGGGAAAGAGGAAAAAGTTCCCCAAAGAGCCACCGAACTGTGACACGGTCAGTGGGGAAGGGAACTGTCATCGGGCCGATAATGAGCTGTGCTCATTACAAGATTAGATGGCAGAGCCAACACCACCCTCTTAATAACGCACACATCGCTATGACAACCACGGAGTTTGATACCCGAGGACAACTTTTTGTCCTTCTTTTAAGCCCACTATTTATAGTTATCAGACACGGAGTGGCCATAGCCACCCCCTCCTCGCCTCTTCGCCTCCTTCCTTTCCAAGGCAGGATCAGCCAAAGCGCTTCTGTGCCGCTCCTAAGGTTAGCCAACTGCCGTCAAGTGCCAGTGCCAGGGTCCGCTGACATAATTATCCTGCTAGCCCACACATAGTTAGTAAAGCTAAGCCCAAACTATATTAATACGAGGATTAATTACGGTGGAAGCACAAACAAGGATATTAGCGCTCTGAAAGCAGCAGCGCGGATATCCGCCAGCCCATATGCTCGCCCGCAGGAGCAGGAGGATTGTGTGGAAGCCGAGCCGCGCGGTGCCCTGACTGTAATGAGAAATGAGGAAAGTGCTGAAAAATTGATGCCGCCTGCAGATTGCACAATCCGCCGAGCAGCAGGGGGTCGGCTCCTCGCAGCTCCCGCGCTCGCTACAATATGCTAATTTCTGCATGCAGACGAGTGTAAAAGGCAAGAAGAAAAGATTTCACAAAAGGAAAAAAATGCAAATGACAACCACAAAGATCACTGCGGAGAAATCCATGAGCTTTATATGGATTAACTGTGTTGGAGCTAGCCTCTGCTGAGTTTAACCCCTTCTGTCCTAGACCCTTAGGCAGGTCCTTTTTGTGGTGCAGAGGAACACTCGCGGCTCCTTTGTGGGAAGGGAGAAAGGGAAGAGAGGGTGGTGGGGAGCTGAAAGGATGCAAAGCAGCTTCGTTGGCTCTCGTCCATGACCGCACTCCTCTTGCTTCAACACTGACCAGGGCCTGGAAGAGGCAGAAAGAGGGACTGGGAGTGGAGCTGAGAAAAAGAGGTTAACCAAAGGCTGGTCATGTGTGAAAGACCACTATGGCCCAGAGTGATCTATTGGGTGAATGGGCTGCAGATCCTTCCTACTCCTGCAAGAGCCCCTCTAGCTCCCTTGCCCATGACACTGTGAATGTGCAGCATGCAGCCAGCAAGGTCCTCCTAGTAAGAATCCCCATTAAGATGACAACTACTCCATTACAATTTTCTGCTGCAGATTCAGCCCCTCTCCCTCTCAGGCCAAAGACACAGATGTGCTGGCTGGGTCACAAGCCCATCTCTTGTGTGGTGCACCATGCCTGCAGGTAAGTGGGCTCCAGCAGCACCCAGACCATCCTGCTGCCATTTGCATTCACGTTGCTCCCAGAGTCTAATCCTGCCCTCAGCCACCTGTGGGACCCGAGAGAATCTCTTCTGCTGTGGCTTCTCCTTTATGTAAGCTAAAGTGGCACCCCTGGACTAGGCAGGCACTTGACTGGGAACAGAAGCAATTTTCCAAGCTTGCCCTGGTGTGGGTGATGAGCAGTTTCATTTTTACTCCCTCTGCAATTTAACTCCGTGGTGGCGATTTTCATTTTTACTCCTCTGGGGTTTTTGTTTCCATCCCTGCACCATCTCAGGGTAAAATTGTTTGGACTGTAAATCCGGCCCTGCATTTTTTGTCATTTGAACTTGGTTTGGGTCAGAAGCCCAGCACCACAAGCAATCAGATTGGCTTTGCTAAAGGAGAAGCAGAGAGGCGGGATCGTTGTGAGAAGGAAGCAAGAGCAGTCGCATCACATCAGAGTCTTCTGGAAACAGCAAATGCTGTTGCCCCTGGGGAAAGTTGTGTTTTGAAATCTGTGGCAGGGCAATGCAGGACATATTTTCATCAGGGCATGTCCATCTGAATTTGTGCTGAGCTCAGGGAGACCAGGGGAGTTTGCATAATTGACGACCTGGCCTTGCAACCTGAATGCAAATGCAGTTCCCAGTGAAGTCAAGCGAAGGTTGCTGCGTGTGAAGAAAGCCAGGCTCAGGCACGAGCTTCACCTACAGCAGTGCTGAACTCAGCCCTAACCACATTTGTCCAGGGAGGAGACCTTACTGTGGCCTTTCAGTACTAAAAAGGGGCCTCGATGAAAGCTGGAGACAATCCCTTTAGCAGGGCCTGCTGCAAGAAGACAGTGGAGGATGATTTAAAACAGGAAGAGGGGAGCTTCAGACTAGATGGAAGGAAGAAGTGTTTTACAAAGGTGGTGAAACAGTGGCCCAGGCTGCCCAGAGAGGTGGTAGAAGTCCCATCCATAGAAACATTCAAGATCAGATTGAACAGGACTCTGAGCCACCTGATCTGCTTGCAGATGTCCCTGCTCACTGCAGGGAGATTGGACTAGATGTCTTTTAGAGGTCCCTTCCAATTCAAATTATTCCACGACTCTGTGCTGTTCGTTTCCTGCTAAGGGACTTGTGTTGGCAGCGAAGCAAAGCAAGGCAGCAAACGCTCCTGTGACAACGCCGTGCTGCTGGGGCAAAGAACCCACACAGCTTAGACCTTGCAGAGCACTCCTGCTGCCACCAGCCCCACGTAACGCTTGGTAGAGGATGGCTGCTAAGAAAAGTAGTGAGATCCCAAGATCCCCTTCCAGAGGCTGTGCCAGCCAGCCAAGCCATGTGGAGCCACACCTCGGAAGTACTGATGCTCTG
>VWZE01004240.1:212888-227362 GCA_013396675.1 Eubucco bourcierii
CGCTTGGCTGTGGCAGCCCCTGGAGTTGTGGGTTTGTTTTTTTTTCCTGGATGAAAGGGGATGTGTGAACATAAGTCCTGATTGCTACCCCGGGTTGCGTGCAAGCCCTCTGAGCGGGACTGATCTGTCACGGTGGGCAGTTCTCTGTCTGATGTGACCTGAAGTAATTAAAAGTGGCCCAGCAGGCTGCTGCTTCCCTCCCCCAGCTCTGCTCTTGCTCTGTTTGCTGGCATTTGCCCAAACCTGCAGTGACTGAGGGCTGCTGCTGCTTCCTCTGCCATGATAGGGCCATTGATCTGGCAGCCTCTGCCAGCTCAGCAGTGCTCACCCTAATTCCCTGCTGCCAGCTCTGGTGGTGTGGTTTTTCCATTCCCTCCCTGGACAATAATTGCTGTGCAAGAGAACTCCCTTTTGACCAGCCTGATGAGATCCAATTACCAGAGCCTCAGCGCTCAACCTTGGGAGTGCTCATGACCACACAGTGACCTTAACCGGGGATGTTCAGCCCCCAGTCAGGGCACAGGGCTGATGGCAGAGCAGAGGAGCAGTCATTTAGCTCAACTCCTCACTGCCCCTCCACTTGGGGTCCATCACTAGGAACCTGCCTCAGCCATACTCATGGATGACCCTGAACAGACAAGCCTGCTTGTGTGTTTTTCCTCTCTCTCCCTGTGCCTCCCCACCTACAAGGCATGGGGAAGAACCAGATCAAGAAGAACCACCAAGATGGAGTTGTACTCTGAAACTGCAATCACTGCACCAGAAAATCTATGAGCAAGAGCCTGAGTGTGGTGTTTCTGCCAAGCATGACTGAAGTCTAGAGAGGGAGTACTGCTGTAGCTTCAGAGACATGAAGAGGGTCTGCCCTGAGTCAGCTCAGGATGTGCAGGTGTGCCTGAGCAACTCTCCACAAGTTTCTCTGGCAGCAAAGCAGTTTGTGCCATGGGAGGAACAAGCACCACCACTGCTGTGCTTTGCTGCCTTTCGTCTGCTGAATTCACTGCAAATGAGATCTTCCATTTGCAAGTTGCATCAGCAGTACCAAAAACTCAGGATGAATTGGCCTGTCCTTCGAGTGCAGCACAGACATCCTGGGCAGCAGGCAGGACCCCTGACCAGCACTACCCTCTGAGCAGAATTCTGAAGGAAGTATTCAGAGATAAAGACAGCACAGGAGAAAATACCTATTGATATCTGTATCTTACAACTGCTGCTGTCTGGGGGACTGCATATTGTATACCCAGCACAACCAGCCTGCAGGCTCATTGATCGACCGGGTGTTGGTTTTCCAATGGAAGCAGGATTCTGTATTTGAAAAGAAAATTTTTGCTGCTGGTCAATGTGGAGAAGCTCAGGAAACTGGCTGAGGTCTGAAATCTCAGATATGTGTTCTCATTTACAAATAGATACATTTGTTCTAATTAAAGCTGTGATTTCCAGCTCCCTAATCCCAGGAGAATTCACAACCAAGAAGCTGTTCTGGAGGAAGAGCCTTCCTCAGCAACAAAGGCCAAAGGCTGAGGTGATCAAAGGTGAAAATTAGCTTAAGCACAATTTAGCACCTGCTTTGGCAGCTTCCCACTTGCCTACTGGATCGCTTCACAGGGTGTAAATATGTGCACGTGTGTGTGTATTAAATACAGATCTAAATCTGGGAATAGCTTCACTTTTCTATTTAAAAACCTGACTCTACAGGAAAATTACCCTGCTGTAAAGCAAAGTGTGAGTCTAAACCCTCCTGACTCCTCAGGCACAGTCTCCTGTGGCTATCCTGACTCTGGAACTGGCCATGCACTGCGGTGTGAGCAGCTGGGAAGATTTGCTGCTGCAGTCAGTTCCTAACTCTCCAGCTCAGCTCTAAAAGACATCTTAAGTGACTGAAACCATGGCATAAAGCATCTCATTATTTATACTGGCTGCTCCATGGCCACCACTACATGGATGTAGCTGAGCCTGGCTTGGAAAAGTCACCATGAGTGTCTATGGAGATGGCTCAATGAATGCACATCGCACCCACAGCCACGAACTAGCTTTCACTCAGGAGCTGCACGTGCCCAGACTGGAGGGTCTTAAGAACAGTGCTGACATTTTCATTATGCTGAATACAGTGAGGGTCTGAAGAGAGAAGTCAAAAGGTCGTGTAAAAGCTGCTTCCAGCTGTGTGTAAAATGGCTAAGTGACTCCTGTGTGCTGACAGTCCGGCGTGGAGCTGGCAGCCTAAGTGCTCCTGCATGCCAGTCTCCCGCGGGACAAAGGACAGCTTGCCATGCACTGCCTGGCCTGCTCCAGTGGCCAGATCTCACTGAAGAAGCAGCAGGGGCAGACTGGCAGGGCTGGCTTGTTTTCCAAGGCACCTGAGGTATCACACTCAGTTGCAGTTGCAGTCCAGCTGGCTGGACTGGGATCCTCACGAGGCTCTTCCTCCTGTATGTTATTTACAGCACACTTCTTTTCCAGGGGTAAATGTCTAAAGATTTTGAAGTTGACTTTTTTTTTTTTTTAGAGAAACAGCTGTAGCATATAGAGTAATCTCAGTTAAATGAAGGATGGAAATAGAGGTGGGAAGGGTTAGAAGAAGAGCAGCTAGGAAAATATCAAACTTGGCTAATAATAAAACATAGGTTATTTCTCTTCTTTCTTTCACTGCTGCCTTTTGCCTACAGTTAAATNAGCCCATGACATCAACAGTTCCTTCCTGCTTCTCTAATAAACTTCAGGGAATTTCAGCTCTAAACTTTGCAGATTGCTCCTGCTTGATATTGAATAAAAAAATTCTAGTATCCACCAGTGATTACATTCCTCAGCAAACCCACCTGCTGCTGTGCTGTTTCCATGGAGGCTGAGCTCATCAGCTTGTGCACTGATGCCCATGCATGACTGCAGTCAACTTGAAGACATACCTGAGAAACCATAAGGCCCTGCTCTTCCACAACTCTGTTCTAGCTCGCCACCTGCACCCTGCAGGGTTCTCTGTAAGGCTGAGTCCACAACCAGTAACTTCAGCTAGAGAAGGGCCACATCAAGGTGGAAAGAGTTTAGCTGAAGCGCTTTGCTGCCATGCAAGCCCATCACAAACGCAGGAAGGAGACTCTACATTTGCATACTTCCCACCTACTCTCATTATCAGGAGAGGACATTAGTCTCAAGATGCCAAAACCACCAATGTGGGCTGTCCCTCCCCAGGTTTCTTTGCTGTGTTCTGTAGGGAATGGTCAGCCTCCTGTCCCACCCACTGGCATCCCTGCAACTGCCCTGCTCAGCCCCTGCCAAGCTGACTTCCCTCTCAATTTTGTCAGCCTAAGTGCACATGAAAGAGCTCTCTAACCCAACTGGTGGAGTGATGAGAGCTACAAAAATAAACGTTAGCACTGCAAGTGTTGAGGCTGACCCAGATTACTGTGACAGAATTGGGTTAGGGAGCACCTCCAACCTGCAGTTATGCTGGCAGATGCGAGCTGGGATAACGCTTAGCAGGGTGGAAAAGGACAGCTGGGGCAGGACAGTGCCCTGGAACTGGGTTCATCTCAGGCCAGAAGATCAGATTAACCCCTGATTCAAACAGCACCTGCTGGCAAGAGAACATCTTGTTTCCTAGCTGCGTGAACTGCCTGCCCTACAGTACAAACATTCAGGAGGCTTCCCAGTGACAATGGCAGCAAGGCTAAAAGAAGCAATGGAGAGAAAAAGGGACAGGGCAAGAAGTTGGTAAGAGGTGAAAGTTGTCCTCGCTTTAAGGTCTACTCAAAGCATTTCAGAACTACATACAATTAAGAGAAAGGTAATCTTCTTTTCACCAAAACATCAGAAAGGGTCAGGGTTTATCCAAACCAACAGAAGCTCCAGGCTAGAGGTGAACTCTGCCACCTCAGCAAACACCTCTGAACTGAAGTCCAGCCCACACTCAGCATTCACATTTCCCCCCTCTCTAAGCACTCTTGAATCAGTGAATGCCAGACCTTTTCAGGTCTCTACAGCCTGACTCTGGTCATCTGTTAGAGAAGCTCATTCCAAAGACAAGAACAATTATTACACAGAAAATAAGGTTCCAGTTCTTTGGAAACCTCTTTTGTGGCCAGTTGTTAATCAAAAGGTATCAGAAGTAAACCTTTGTTGTACAGGAAAGGACAATGCCTCTGCACTTGTCATTTGGGGTAGGAAAACTGGAAGGAAAACAACCAGCCATCCAGCAAGGCACAGCTGGGGCAGATGTCATATCCATCCCAAAAGGCCAAGTTCAGGAGAGGAAGTGAAGATAGAGAAGAAAGGGCAGAAAAGCCAGCTCTGTTCTTCCAGGCTGCCTGGAGCTTTCCTGGCAGGGTGCCTCCAGTGAGAGAGGTGTCTTGCTCAGAGTCCCAGTCAGGGGAAGATACCACAGGCATGCAACCCGGGCAGGAAAAAAACTCTTCCTCAGCACTGGCAAAGAATTAAGATCTGGTATTAAGGGAGTCTATTTGGTAAACAAGTCATATGAGCTTAAAACCCCCTGCAATTATGCTACACAAGCTGGACACCACCTACTGAAGCCCTCCCTGCTATTCCTCATGAATAATGTGTGTACAGGTGACACAAAGCACTCCTTGAATAGCACTCTGAGACCAGTTTGCAGGTATTAGTTCTGTAGTAACCCCTGGAAAGATTGGGCTCTGGGTCATATCACCACAGGCCCCTCTGCCCCTGGAACTGACTCAAAGTGTCTGTTGCTCTTTGCAGTGCTCCCTCAGGGCTTAACTTTAGAACACACTTCAGGTGACCAGAGACATAAATAGAGGAAATGTCCAGCTGGAAGATGGGAAGCTGAGCACAATGCTTCTCTCAGCCAGTTTTATCTGAGAGCTTGGAGAAAGGACTGAAGCACAAGGGAAAGTCCCTCTCATTTCCAGCAATATTCCATTGATTTCCTTCACACAAGGCAGTTCAATAACTCATCTCCCCAGAAGATGAAACTCTAACTCCATATAGGCAGGGATCTCAAGTAAACTACTGATGAGTCTTACTTAAGCAGAAAGATGGCATGGCTGACTGATGGCACACCTTGGACATGCAGTGAGGCACAGGGCAAAATGAAGTGCTTCCATTCCACCCATGGCATGACACACGGCAGGATGGGAGCTCCAAACCCACCCTCAGGGTACTGGTGTAAGTGAGGGCTTGACAGTTGCCCTGGCTATGACTGTGCAGCTCCCAACTGTTTGTTGGCAGGAACTGTGTTCCTCAGATTCTTCCAAAGCAGAGGCCATGCCATTGCATTGTTATTTGCAGCTCACTTACACAGACAAAGAGAACTCACCGGTAAGAGCAGCAGAAGCAGGGAGAACGTGGGCAATGCAAGGAACTCACCAAGCAGGGAGATGCCTTTTCAGGTCCCTGGAACATGCTGGGGTCTTCAGTGCAGGCCAAAAGCAATTCTGCACCTTTCAGAGGGCATCATTCTGATTTTGTTTATGGCACTGTAAATTAGGAGGGACTCCACAGAGGTCAGCAGAACTAAAAGAGTGTGAAATTGAGGCGAGGGAGAGAGGGGCGGGAAACAGCTCCATATGTCTCTCTCCTTGCACACCAGCATCAAGGTCTGCTTCCTGGTTCATCAAAGCATGCTGCAGCCCTTTCTGCTCCCCACTAAAGAAGGAGACTATTAGCATACAGCTGCACCTCTTAGGAGAGCAAAACAGAAAGAGTGGCAGTTTTGGTGGAGTGTTTTTCTGGGGCTGTTTGGTTTTTTCTTCCCACAACAGGCAATATAAAACACATAGAAAAGGGAGGCAGACAAAGGTCCTCAGCTACAGCAGTTCCGTGCAGCTTCATTCTAGTCGGTGGAATAATACAGATTTGCTGAAAGTGGTTAATTTACACCAATCTCACCCAACTCCTCTTTCCCTCTGAGTCCAGAGACATTGAAAGCAAGTACTGAAAACATCTAAGACCAAAGAAATTCAAGGGGCAGAGAACCTTGCAGAATGAGAATGCCTCAATGTCTGACCATGCAAAGACTATGTGCCAGAGAGGAAAGGGGAATAAAGGACATTCTCAGGAAACTGGGAAAAGTTCCTAGTGGAAAAGACATTGCAGCTGGATGGTCCTGAAATGCTCACGTCACCTCTGGGCCTCTTCTGAGAAGGGAGAAAAGTACATTTAAGTGAGTAAGTGAGGTACTCACACTCATACAGGTTGATGATTATAGAAGCCCACTGATCACAGGTTAGGTTCCCATTTCCTCCTTGCTGAGTCTTCCCACTGTCCAGCACCCTAGGGCTCTGTGTGCCTCCATTCCCACTGGTTTTCCTCTGCCTCACCAGGATCCCTCCCTCTTACCACCACGGGACCTGCCTGGCATCTCCCCTTAAGGTATTTTGGGGGTTTTTTATTCTCCTCTCCTCCTACATCCCTTCCCTACCGATTTTGTGGGCTCTGCATTCAGTATGGTGGGAGGTAGGTGAAGAGCAGCTGGCAAGTAATGATTAGCAAGAAGGACTCCAGCCCCAGAGGGAAGTGTCCTTGCTGATTCAAGTACTGACAATGACTCTCCAATCATCTTTCAGCTCTGTCCACTCTTCCAATCCAACTGGAAATGTCCACAGTAGGCCACAAGCTTTGACAGCAAACTTCAGAGAGATCTTTTACATGAATAAAGCTTTCCATGGGTGCTAGTTCTCTGAATCACAGGACACGGTAGATCGTTACCTAGAGCAGCTGCGGAGCAACCAGGTCAGCTGTTCTACCACGGCCTGCCTCTGACAGTGCTAAGCTTTGTCTGAGGTAGGCAGGCAGAAGCTGGCAACCTCCCCAGACATCTCCACTTAGTCCAACACACAGTGTGAGTCACAGTCCTGACCAGGTCAGGATGCCCTGCTAATTTCTCTCAGCATCAGCACTTTGAAGATTCCCACTAAGATTGTCTGGACTGCAGGCTGGCCCTCGCCCTCTCTTGCCTTTCAGTACACCACCCTCCCCGCACACCTGTGCACATGCACCCCCATATGAGCTATGGCAGCCCAGTGACACCCATCCCAGCAATTCTCTCTAGGGCAGACCTAAGTTCTTTGGATATTGCACTCTGTAGTCTGCCCTCCTGATGTAAATGGACTCTGGCAGGGCTAAAAAACCGTTTGTTTTTATGCTTGGTGTTGGTTTAACTGCAGCTGCCATACACATGTAGGTGGAAATGTCAGAGCAGAATCACAGCCTGACTGACAATGAAGCACCAGCCAGCGTTCCTGACATAGATCTTACATAAAGAAACTACCAAGGTCTAATTTCTCAGGCAAAGCAAAGCAGGCAGAGCCAGCAGGCAAGAATTTAAAAGAAAAGAAAGAAGCAAAGCCCCTTAGGAGGAAACAATTCTCTTATGAAATAGATCCTTGCTGACGTACGTTAGCCGATAGTGCTGCGCCCCAGCAGCAGCCACTCAGGGCAGTAAGAATTCCGCTCTCTGTTGAAGGCCTCTGGATAAAGCTGCCAACTGTTGAATGGAAACAGCTCCAATGAAAATATTTCATTTTGGCAGAGACAAGGCCATCTACGAGGCTTTTTCTTTCCCTTTTCCTCACCTCTTCTCCCTCTCCCAAGCAGGAGCTGTGATGGTCTGAGATATGCAGAGGCACCAAACCATCCTGTACCTCACACCAATGCTGCTAGCTCAGGAACATTATAGGATTATTTTTTTAAGATGTTCTTCCTGTTGCATGGAAGGCTGGAAGTGAGAAAAAAGGAACTTAAGAGGATTTCCATACAGTGTGTGTGTTATTCATCTTGTTGTTGCCTCAGCATGTGGGATCTGTGTGCATTTAAGATATCAACTTAACTATGCTCCCTTCGCTTCATTGCGGTTTTTTGCCAGTTGATGGCATGTTAGGGTGAGGTAACTGGATCAAAGAAGATTTAAAGTAAATACCACTTAGAATACCGGGCAAACAGCATCATGCTGGTGAGGTGGCTAGAGAAAGGGCAGAGGAAAAGGACTGTCACCTGCTGTTTGACTAATGGGGTGCCTCTCTGAAAGATTAATGAGAGAAGAAAACAGCTGTCCTGAGAAAAAAACACCTCAAATGTTGCTAGAGACTTCTGCTGTCACCACTCCCTTCTTTTACAGCACTGCTGCACTCAGTTTTATTTGGTGATGGCTTTCAGAGCGTGCTGAAAGGTGTTCCAACTGTTAGTTATCCTTAGGAGGGCAACACCAAGCAACTCCTGCCTTGGGCCATGCATTGGTTTTGCCCCACTTGTACTGTTAAATTCACCAGTCAGACCTCACCAGTGCATGCCTAACAGATTTTGCCTTTCATCTTCTCTCTTTTTTTTTTTTTTTTTTTTTCCCCACAGGTACAGATTTTTTCTTTACAGGTACCACTAAGGCAAAGAGTAAAGCCAGAGCCTTGGTATATAAGCACTGGTTCCACCCTCAGGGCCCCAGCTCCTTTGGGTCCCACTGAGTTGGTTGGAGTGTTCTTCAGTTAACTACAGGAGAGCTCTGCCCAGGGAGCAGGTGTGTGATCTGACCTTCACTCTTTTCTACTCAGGAAGGCAGAATCTGTGACCACACACCTAGGATGGCACTTTTTGAGGAGACTGAGAGTGTACAAGTAGTACACAATTTAGAGGAAAGAATGAAACATCCTGGTCTTGAAAATAATGAAGATGAGGGTCACTTCTTCTGCCACCAAAGCAGTATTTTGCCTAAAGAACACACTAGTGGGGAGAATCCAGAAAAAAAAAAAAAAAACAACCAAAAAAACCTCTCTTTATTCCTCTCTCCTCCACCTAGACTTTGGAAATATTTATTACCAGTGCTAAATTGGAAAAGGTATGGCTCAGTGAAGGGGAAAAGTCACTCTTAGTTCTTGCAAAAATCTCTTCCTAACAGCTTCAGAAGTTATGGACCTGCCAAAATAGCTGTGAGTGGGAAGCAACTGGCGGGATGAAGGCTTCGAGCAGAAACGAGGCAGCTGCAGATCCCTCAAGCACTTAGCTGGTCTGTGGACCACTACTGACACCTGTCCCCAAGACCCCTTCGAGCAGCATGTGCCACCTGACAGTCCCAGCTGTCACCATGCCAGCATGCCACCAGCAGTGCCCAGAGTGCAGCTGTGCCCACGGCATGTGCCAGCGTACCTGCCTTTCTGTCAGCAGGGTTAGGGATGGCAGGGAAGGGAGGGCAGCAGGGGCCTGGGCACATGTCAAGAATCAAACCACGTAAGCCCCAGAGCGTTGGTGTGCTGCTGGCTAGCAAATGTAGATGTTAGGAGACCCAACTGCGTGTGGCTTGAGACAGGTCATCCCACTTCTGGCCCTCTCTTTCTCAAGGTTTTACAGCCCTAATAATTATTCCTACATTATGGGTTTAAACTGGCAGAGGGAAGATTTAGACTGGATGTTAGGAGGAAGTTCTTTGCAGTGAGGGTGGTGAGACACTGGCACAGGTTGCCCAGGGAGGTTGTGGCTGCTCCCTCCCTGGAGATGTTCAAGGCCAGGCTGGACGAGGCCTTGAGTGACCTGTGCTAGTGGGAAGTGTCCCTGCCTGTGGCAGAAGGTTGGAACTGGCTGAGCTTTGAGGTCCCTTCCAACCTTACCATTCTATGATTCCATGATTATCACTGATCCTTTTTGTTCTCCTGTTTACAGTACAGTTCACAAGGAGGCTGTGTACCACTTTTACCCAGCTTTATTTTTTAACCTCTATTGTTTACCAAACCCCACTTAAAAGTCTGAAAATAAAATTTTCTCTATTGATTTCTTTTCTTTTCCCATTTGGTGAACATTGATTTTTTTCTCCTTGTGTTTTTAATGGAGCTTGAAATTAACACAAATCTGTTTGTTCAGATCCCTGTTTGAATTAGTGCAGTTTTAGTAATAAAGTTAGGTAGCTGTTACCTTGGAAACAGAGCTCTGGTTTAGCAAACACCTTTGCAAACATTAGGGCCTACACAAACAAAAGTACTAACTCCATATTCCTCCACCACAGATGGGTGGATGCTGGTAGGAGGTGTGTGCCATTGCACTCACTGTGTTGCCAGTACCTCCAGCCCAGAGCACACTGCCTGTGTGATGGTGATTGTGTAAGAAGTGTCCTAACTTGGCTGTTTCACAATGTTCAAGTTTTTACAAGTGCTGCTTCTCCCTCTTCATCCAGCAGTGCCATGCTGCCAGTCAGCATCAAGGATTCACTGCTGCTTTTCACTATCCCTTAATTGCCAAGCTCATCTGAACCACTTGGCTTAGCTGTGTGAGCTTGCAAAGGGGCAGGTGTCCTGTGTGCACCTCTAATTCCACAGCAGCACATCCAAGATACTGGGCATGGCTGTCAGAGTCACTAGAGTGAGTCCAGAGGAGCCCGTAAGGATGATCTCAGGGTTGGAGCACCTCTGCTATGAGGACAGGCTGAGGGAGCTGGGTTGTGCAGCCTGAAGAAGACTCCAGGGAGACCATAGAGCTGCCTTCCAATAACTGAAGGGATCCTAGAGGAAGGCTGCAAAGAAACTTTTCCTGAGGGTGTCTAGGGACAGGCCAAGGGGGAATGGTTAGAAACCGAGGGAGAGCAGGTCTAGGCTGCATCTTAGGAAGAAGTTCTCCGACCTGAGAGTAGTGAGACTCTGGAACAGGCTGCCCAGGGAGGCTGTGGCTGCCTCCTTCCTGAGGGTGTTCAAGGTCAGGCTGGACAAGGCCTTGAGCAGCTGAGTCTAATTGAGAGGTGTCCCATGGTGAGCAGGTTGGAGCTGAACTCCAAAGTCCCTTCCCACCTGAGCCACTCTGTGATTCTATGAGCCTAAAGGTGTCTCAGCCATGGTTGCTCAGATTGCAGTTAAAAACAAATAAAACTAAAATGGTGTTCTTTGGAGGTTTGTTGGCTTTTGACTGTTTCTGGCTTCCAATAGCACCTTCAAACAACACAAGTGGTAGCTTTGCAAAACACCAACTGGCTGGTTCCTTATGAAGCTAGATGTGGAATCCTTGGCAGGCAGGCAGCAGCACAATGCAGCAGGAAGGGCAGCGCTCGGCGGATCCTCCGCGCTGACACATCCAGCATGACAGATGAGTAACCACAACATTTGAGGAGCAGTTCACCAAGCAAAGTAGAAATGATGTGTGTGCAGGATATAATTACAGCAGTAATGTAATAACATTCCATGTTAGATTATTAGGGGTCCATTGTGCCCTTGACATGCCTACACAGCTCCCATTAATGTTAATTGAGGTTACGCACGTGAATCAGCAGCTGAACAAATCACTAAATTAATTACATGTAAAGTACCTGTTTCATTTTTTTTGTAAACCCACTGATACATTTGGCCACTGAAAATGCTTTTGTAGGCCAGGAATAAACTACCAGAGGCTGGAGGAGAAGATCTATGCACGAGACTGCAGAGATTTAAAAACCCCATTAAACAAAATTAAGTTTTGACAAATAGGCGAGGGATAGTGTGAATATTAGCTCCTGGGCAGGGCTTCCTGCACGTTTTTCAGAAAGCCCAGGGCTCCCTTTGGACAAGCTAGGAGAGACTTGCTTTTCTGCTGCACCTCCTGCAGAGGAGGTTATCGGGAGCTTCTGCCGACCAAGGTGTTAAGTAGTGGCTCAGCAGGCAAAGGCAGCACCTATTGTGAGTGCAGCCCAAAGAGCAAAGGCAGGCTGGCATAAAGCATACAACTACTAATTTTTTTCTGCTTGGCAATCACCACCCTCACCTTCTGTCCAGGAATGCTTTGATCAAGCAGATGTGATGAAAAGGATCAGTGTGATGGCAAAGTCTCTGCTTAGGGTGGGCAAAGTTTAGGCTGGAAATTCAAGGCATGCGTTTCACTGAAGGGTCTCATTCGGGAAACAGTTATCCCAGAGACTGAAGGGTGGAGACTGCTGTACAGAAACTGAATCAGCCTCCTCTCCAATTTTGTTTTACATTTAAGCACCAGGAGCTCCTGAGCTTTGGGTCCTCCTGAGCTGCTACGACTGTAAGTAACAGAAAGTGCTCCCTGGAGAAAGGAAGGGGGTAGTAAATATCCTCCATCATCTGTGCCTCTAACGGTGCCTCCCGACGCTATACTTAGAGAAGAGCTGGGCTGGCAGCCTTTCCACACCAGGAACCCCCTGGGATCCCCTTCTCAGCAGGCAGGATCTGGAAGGGATTCCCCCACCCATTTAGCAACCTGAGAAGGCTGGGCTGGTCGTAAAACTCTGGCACCTGTTTGTGATCCCCCATTGGGAGCAGGGACAACTGACCCACATTCAGCCTTCCCAAAATAGAACAACATCCATGACAGAACCAGCAGAGCTCCCCTGGCCAAGGAAAGGATGTCTGACCTTTGAAATCTTTACTTTGTATGGAGTAAACAGCCTCTCTGGTTTCATCTGCACCTCTCTCACAGAGCAGCTTCTGGAGTGCTTCACTTACAGGGAGCCCTGCTGGGCCACAGACAGTTTGTGGCCTGGTGGGACTGTAGCATGCTGGACGTGCTCAGCCCTGGAAAGAGGCCTGGCTTCAAAGAGGTACACTTAACAGGCTCAGCCCCTGCCTGACAGCCTACAGGGGACTTAAGTTTCACCTCAAAAATAGTGTGGACAGCTGCCAAAGTAAAGTGAAGCTAACCCAGGTCATCACTGCAGATGGGGTTGCCAAGTTAATCGTCAGTAGCATCACCTTCTGTAATTCTTAGTAGGTATTTATACCCATTTGATTCTAACAATTTGCACTTAGAAGTGCCCTGCCATCAGTGGGCCAGCTGGAGGTATAAGCAAGGTGAGCAGTCTCTCAGGCTTGGCAGAGAGTAGTAAAATGGCAGCTTTAGGCAAGACCTCAGTGCAGTGGCCACGGCATCATCCCTGGTCTGCACTGCTTCAGTGGCAAGAGCAGAGCTGTTCCTACAGCTTCTACTCTCCTCCAGGAATAATGAGCAGTGATGGCCCTGCTGCCATGGCACCTGGCTTGCCACTGCCTGTCTCCCTCCCAGATAAGGCCAGACAGCCTGCACAGAAATTATGTTTCCTTGTGACAGGGAAACGAAGGTGGGACAGAATAAAGCACTCTAGAGAAAAGACCATGTTTCCTCCTCCCCTCTCCCTGCTCTTCAGTATGTGTCTCAACGTGGTCTTGGTGGAACTTCATCAGCAGGACAGCAGCATTCAGCTGCAAAGATGGAGAACCTGTGCTCACTGCCTCAAAATCCTCCAGAGAGATGGTGCTTAAAGAAATTGTTCTCCTGCAGCAAAGGCACCCCAGCTCAGGTAAGATGGTCTCCCTTACCTGCCTTGCACACTGCACTGCAAACACTGCTGTGAAACTGCAAGTTGTCGTGGAGAAAGGACTGGCCCCTGCCTCAGGAAGTTAAAAAGCTACCACCTAAAAGATGAGAGTACAGAGAACAGATATTCAGATGCCAATTAAGAATTCTGATGCCTAATTTCAGATGTTCATGTTTAATAATGCAGATGTATGGCTTGTTTATCCACTTGAGTCCACAGGCTTAACTACTGCTTTAAAAAGCATTCAAGGTTATGGAATTGGTATTTTAAGAAGGAAAGGTGGCTCCTGTGGACACAGGACTGGTTTTCCACCTATGTCTATACTCCTGAGTGTTTGGCTCAAAACCTCTGTTACTACCCCATTCTGCTTTAAAATACAATCGCCAAACAAAGAGAAAGCAGGCAATGAAAATGCTCACCAGCACGTTTCATCGGGTTTAAAAGGATGGCTATTTTACTGAGCTCCTTTCAAATAGAAGGGGACTGGCACTCAGGAGAAGCTGTGAGTAGTCAGGCATCCACCAAAGGGCAGATTCACTGAAATGAGTTCCTGTCCCATACCATTTTGTGCAAGTTTTACCCATATGAGGCCAGATTCAGGCATCACAAAACCTAACTCACCTCCAGAATGAGTTTTATGTCTCCAGCACTGACATCCTGCTCACTACAGCCTCCTAAGAAAGCGACAGATCTCCCCTGAGTCTCTTCTCCTGTTCCCTCGGTCACTTCTCTTTAACATTTGTGCTCCAGACCCTTCGCCAGCTTCACTGCCCCTCCCTGGACACACTCCAGCACCTTAACGTCCTTCTGGGCCTAAACCCGAACACAGTCTGTGAGGCGAGGCCTGACCAGCAGTGAGTGCAGAGGCCACTTCCCCACACAGCTGCTGGCCACACCATCCCTGGGCCAGGCCACCCGAGCACACTGCTGCCTCACGTTCGGCCAGCTGCTGACCAGCACCCCGGTCCTTTTCCACTGGGCAGCTTCCCGAGGCCTTGGCACACCCGTGGGGTTGTTGTGCCCAAGTGTAGGCCCCAGCCGCTGAGGAACCTCACAGGAGGCGAGCGGCAGGTGGTGGTAGACTGCCGGGAGAGCGGGAAGGACGGAAGGAGGAAGAAAGAACCGAAAGGCCTGGAGGGGAAGTAAGTAAGAACTAAACAAAGCAAAAATACTCAAACGCCAGCGCTGGCAGCCCTAAGCGAAGCGCGTAGCCAGGCCGCAGCCGCGACCAGAGGGCAGGCAGCGGAGG
>VWZE01004240.1:227409-242413 GCA_013396675.1 Eubucco bourcierii
GCTGCCGAGCCGTCCCTGCCGTGCCCCTCTCCTGCCCGCTGCCGAGCCATCCCTGCCGCTGCTGCCCGCTGCCGAGCCGTGCCCCCGCTGCTGCCCGCTGCCGCCCGCTGCCGAGCCGTCCTCCGCCGTGCCCACGCTGCCGCCCGCCTCGCTACCTGAGCTGCGGGCGCCATCTGCCGTTCCGCCGCGGCGCCCCGGCGGGCCCTGTGGGGGTGTTAGCTGAGACAAGGTGTGGGAGGAAGCCCTCTCGTGACAGAGCCCTGGCCCGGGCCTGGCGTCTGCCCTGGCTCGGCGCGGGGCTGCCTCGTCCGGCGGACCCGAAAGAACGAGACCCGCACCGGCCCCTCAAAATCCTTTCTGCCCGCGTCAAGTGCCGCCGGCGCGTGGAGAGCGCCGTGACTTGAGCATGAGGGTGCCGCTTGAGGCTGGCGGAGCATCAGTAGCCTCCTCCCACGCCTTCCAGCTTTTCACAGAAGTTTGGCTGGAAGGGGTCTCTAAAGGTCATCCGGCCCAACCCCGCTGCAGTGAGCGGGGACGTGCTCCACTACAGTGATCAGGCTGCTCAGAGCTCCATCCAGCCTGCCCTGCGATGGGGAATCTACCATCTCGCGGGGCACTGGAGCACTGCCTGATGAGGAGAGGCTGAGGGACCTGGGGCTGCTTAGTCTGGAGAAGACTGAAAAGGGATCTAATAAATGTTTATAAATCTCTGAGGGCTGGGGGTCAGGAGCAGGGGACAGGCTCTGCTCACTGCTGCCTGGGATAGGACAAGGAGCAATGGATGGAAGCTGCAGCACAGGAGGTTGCAGCTCAACACAAGGGGCAACTTCTTGCCTGGAAGGGTCCCAGAGCCCTGGCACAGGCTGCCCAGAGAGGCTGTGGAGTCTCCTTCTCTGGAGCCTTTCAAGGCCTGTCTGGATGTGTTCCTGTGTGCCCTGAGCTGGATTGTCAGGTCCTGCTCTTGCAGAGGGGTGGGCCTGGATGAGCTCTTTGGGTGCCTTCAAAGCCCTGACATCCTGGGTGTCTGTGATCCTCTCTCAGCCTGTCCCCACAGCTGAGTGTCCCCTCCTCTCTCAGCCTGTCCTCACAGGTGGCTGTCCCCTCCTCTCTCAGCCTGTCCCCACAGCACAGCCCTCGGATCATTTCTTTGGTGGCTGCTGAACTGACTCCGGCAGGTCCATGTCTTTCCTGTGCTGTGTAAACCTGTGAAAGGAGCACCTGACTGAAGTGAGGCAAAAATTAGCTCTGATGTTCTGTTAGTCCTTCAACTTATTTGAGGCCTAAACTGAGGCAGAATCTGGCTGCAAGCCAGCACAGATTTTCTGGGTTTCCTTCAGTGGATAAAGCCTGAACCACCACAAACAGCACCAGTGAGCAGTTAGGAGCATCTGGAACCAGCCGGTGGAACAGGCCAGGAGAAAGGCAAACCCTACCCACCTTTTGCCATGTTTTTTTTTTCTTTGCTGTTTGTCTGCTAATAGGAGTCAGGCATATCCCAAGCTGATGTAACTCATCAACTTGACATCCCTTCTTTTCCTTCTCTCCAACACCCTAGCCACAGACTGCTGTCCTCCCTTCCCAAGCAAACGTCGAGCCACTTCAAGTAAAGATTGATTTATTCTGTACTGTTCTGGGGGCAATAAAGTGATGCTGGACAAATCATTATCACCACTGCAATCAAAGAGTAGGCCTGGGCTGCTATGAGTGGGGACCAAGGGAGAGCCCAAGACCAGCAGAGAAGTTTCTCTGATGATCCTTCTTTGGTAATGTAAATGCTTTTGCCTCTCACTGCTCTGTGCTTTGCTCACACATAGAGCAGCCAGGATACAGGCCTGTGGGGTTTAGAGAAAGGAAATGAGACTAAGGAGGATGCGTGCTGGGTTAGAAAATATTTATTCCTCTGTACCTGTATTGATTACCTTTAGGTATGAATAGCAATGGCATTCTTACCCTCCGAATGCTCCTTCTGGTCAATAGCCAGATTAATTTGTACACCAACAAATCCACAGCTATCCAGGAGGGAAATGAGCTCAGTATGTAACAGAGGAGAGCGTTCTGGCAAAAAGGGAGAGTGTATAAAGCAGCCTGTTTGTAAGAATTATTGATAAAAGAATTACATGTTTATAGCATCCAATTCTGTACCTTGAAGCATTTTATGTGCCTGGTCCTCAGCCATAACTGCAACCATTGCAGTAACTGTTGTTTGCTGAAGAAAATTGATTTTAAAATCTCTCTGATTCATCTACAAATTACTAATATTTTCAGCACTAAAATAGTAACCCAGAGTCTGTAGCACAGATTAGGGCTCCTCTGGGGTAGGTGCTCTGTGTGCAGCAGTGTTGTCCCCTCAAATCATCATCCAGCAGCTGGCTCTCTGAATCTCAGAGCTCAGCAAGGTCCATCAGTGTGTATTTGTGCGTGTGATGCTGAATGGCTGCACTAAAGCTGACACCTGAGATAAAAGTATTGCTTTATTGGGGCCTACACAAACTCTCAAGCACTGAAGGCTGCCTTAAAAAAAAAAAAAAAAAGCTACCATCCACACTCACTCAAAACCCAAGCCCCCAAGCCTAGCTGCTGCTGCAGCCACCATGGGCTCCCTCTGAAGTGCAGAGGAGCCAGGAGAGCAGTGGAGTGCCATTCACAGGCATTTCTGGCCTCTGCCAGTGCCAACCCAAAACTGAGGTTGAAAAGAGCAATATAGGTTTGCAGAGGTCTGACAGGATGCAAACACCTGACTGAATTTGGGGGACAAGATGAATGCTCATGGGGTGCAGTGAGCAGGACCCTGCTCTCCCTGCTGGGTAACATGTTAGCTGGGACCATAGGTTAGAAGTAAAGAGCAAATGGCCCAAGAGGTACAAGATAAAATGCACTGGGACCCAAAAAAACCCTACCACTATTTGTAAATATGTAAAGTTAGACACAGAAGTAGCAGGAAAAAAGTATTCTGTTCCTCATGCTATGGTATATGGTGAATGGCCAATGGGAAAAACGAGAGGTTGAAAAGCAGCATTACCCAGGAAGAGTGTGGCAGGGGTAGGAAATGCTCCTCCAATAACAAGGTTTAGCTTCCTCTCGATCTCAGCATGAACCAGTGGGCAAAATGAACACAACTGCATGTCAAAGTCTCCTCTTGCCACAGGTCATCTCCACAGGCTGGAGAAAAGGAGGCTTTTGGGAAGTGCAAAGCACAAAGCAGAGCCAAGTGATGTGGGGAGAACAGCATGTGCTGAGCCATTGCATCTGAACTTGAAACTCAGTGGGCACAGAGCTCTGGAGCATGCCCTGGCGCTGTGCCTTATCCGCTCCACGCACAGCCGCGGCAGAGGCTGGGCAATATGGTGACAGGATGAGGGACAATGGGTTTAAACTGGCAGAGGGGAGATTCAGACTGGATGTTAGCAAAGAGGTCTTTGCAGTGAGGGTGGTGAGACACTGGCACGGGTTGCCCAGGGAGGTGTTCAGGACCAGGCTGGATGAGTCCTTGAGTGACCTGTTCTAGTGGGAGGTAGGAGGTTGGGACTGAATGAGCTTTGTGGTCCCTTCCACCCTAAAACCATCCTATGATTCTAATGTGCACAAAGAGCACGCCACAAAGGCAGGCAGCCACCATCTGGATGTGCCAGAGTACCTGCATTGTGTGTCCCTGCATCAAGCAAAGCAGACGAACTGCTCTTGACTCTAATCCAAAGGCCCCAGCAATCAAGGGAAGTCCTTTGTGGCACAGCACAGGCAGCACTCACAGCTTCAGTGAATCCACAGCTCAGTCTAAGAAGGACACAGCACAGAAAGGCAGAGCAAAGGGTGTCTCACAGCAGCCTTTCACCGTTGGAAGAATCAGCTGGCAGCACGCTGCTCTGTGCTGGAGGCAGTAACACCACACAATGGCCAAACAGCCACAGTGCCACCAGCTTGCAGGGCATCTGATTGTCTTCAAGTCCCAGCTTCTGAAGCATTCTGTGATTGTGTGCACAGCCCAGTTTCATTCTGTGTTTGGGTTCCCATCCTCCATGTAGCTGTAGAGAAAAGCTCAAAAGCCACACACACTGAAGGGCCAAATTCCAACACAAGCCTATAACGTATCCACACCTGTACATACATGAGTATGTGGAGATATCATAATCCTGCTTCATGGATTCACATAGAATCCTTTAAAACTCAGGAGCTTGGCAATACTTTGATCATCAATGGCCAGGCTTGGTCTCTGGGCAGAAAAAACATAGTGCTGAACACTGAGGGCCACAAAGGTGAGCCAAGGGCTGGAGCAGCTCTGCTGTGAGCACAGGCTGAGGGAGCTGGGGATGTGCAGCCTGGAGAAGACTCCAGGGGGACCTCAGAGCTGCCTGACAGTGCCTGAAGGGATCCTGCAGGAAGGCTGCAGAAGGACTTTTCATCAGGGTGTCTAGAGACAGGCCAAAGGGGAATGGTTTGAAGGTGAGGCAGAGCAGGGTTAGACTGGAGCTGAGGAAGAAGTTCTTGAGTGTGAGGGTAGTGAGACTCTGGAACAGGCTGCCTAAGGAGGCTGTGGCTGCCTCCTGCCTGGGGGTGTTGAAGGCCAGGCTGGATGAGGCCTTGATTAGCTGAGTCTAGCTGAGAGGTGTCCCTGCCTGTGGCATCTCTGGGGACCTTTCCAACCAAAGCCACTCTGTGACTCTGTGATTAAAGTACTACCACCCAATTTCCTCAGCTGCTCAAAACTGGCACAGTTCCACCGAGTTACATAAATCAGCAGCTGGGTCAGGAACTAAAACCTGGAATCAGGGAAAAGATCAGATTCTGGGAATGCAGACCTTTCAGCTTGCTTCACACCCCTCATCTCTGTTAGAAAATGTGCCAGGCTGTCTTTTGCAGCACTCCCAGGAAGAACATCTAAGCTGCTTTGCCCGATATTAAAAGAAGTGGCATTTGGGAACATTTGGCTGCAGTCCAACTGCTACACTGTTGAAGTGCGGTTTGTAACACAGGCCTGGCTTGAAGGGAGAGCAGCAAGAGCCACACAAGAGGAATGGAAGAAGATGCGAGCCAGCAGCAGCAGGAGGAGGAATCCCCAGTGCCTGAGTGTGCAGAGAAGGGTACTGAGCACACCAGTGTCAGCATGGGCGCATCCTGAAGCTGAGCATGGTGGCATGGAAGACAGAGCTTGGGAGTAAGAGAGTGGAAGCATAGCATGTGGCCAAGGGTCTTACAGCATGAGAAATGCAACTGACCTCACCTTTTTGTCACCTGAGCAAAGGCCACTGCTGGCTACTTATTCAGATGACAAAAAGGAAGTTGCAATATTGCCACATGTTAGAAAAGACAGGTTCTAGTGCTATTGAAAGGATCATGGTGTGGGCTGAGAGGACCCACAGCTGTGTAACCTCCAGGTATCCAGCTGCTGAGCAAGTCCAACTGTGTGTCCAAGGGTGGGGCAAATTTTCCCAGAGGTTGTCACTTTAAGTGTGGCTTCTGGGATCAGTGCAGCATGGTTTTGCTTTTAAAAGGGTCCTAGGAATGTTACATCAGCCTTCCTAATGAGAGAACCACGGAACACAGGGCTGCCAGGGACCTTGCCGGGGCTAGTCCAGCCCTCTGCCCTAAGGCAGGATCAATTATACCCAAATCATTCCTGACAGATGTTTGTTGAACCTGTTCTTAAGAGTGCCTGGCAATGAAGATCCCACAACCTCCCCAGGCAATCTGTTTCAGTACCTGAGCACTGTTACACTAGAAAGCTGGTCCTAATGTCTTCCTTAAATCACCTTTGCTGCAATTTAAATCCATTCCTCCTCTTTGTATTCCCAGTGGGCACAGAAAACAATTTCTTGCTTTCCTCTCTGCAGCAAGCTTTACATATCTGAAGAGCAGTATCACATCCTCTGCATCCCCTTTCACCAGACACACAGCTACAACCTGTCCTCCCAGGTCATGCTTCTGCTTTCTGATGGACTTGTCTACATCTGTGCTGTTTGAAGCGCAGTGCACAGAAGCGGACACATGACTGCAGCTAAGGTCTGAAGCAGGGAGTAAGCAGGTTGAGATTACCTCACAGCTCCTCTCCATGACACAGTATCTGTGGAGAGGGTATTGCCCTTAGCTTTCCTCACACCAAAGCCTGTGCTCAGTTCTTCATTCCCAGCACTCACTGCTCCCTCCCTGCAGGACGAGCACCGAGCCAGCCCCTGCCATCGTTGTTGGCTATGAGAATTTGCTGCCAAGATCTTGGAGTGCCTAAAGCTTACATTCTTTGAATTTAAACCTATTTGCCCCAGAAGACCTAGTGCAGACCTCAGGTGACTCTCAGTGTCATTTCTCTGTCATCAGCAATCAGCCCAAACTGCCATTCAGCACAGAGCAGTTCAGCGACAGCTCTGCCCGTGTTCAGCAGATACCACCTGCAATGAGCTGGAAGACAGTGACTTCGGTTTACAAGGACATGGACCTGGCAAAGCAGGTCCAGAGTGCCATGAAAACGATCAGGGGGCTGGAGTAGCTCTGCTACGAGGGCAGGCTGAGGGAGCTGGGGGTGTGCAGCCTGCAGAAGAGGAGGTTCCAACAAGACCTAACAGCAGCCTGCCAGTACCTGGAGTGACTATGAGAAAGCTGCAGAGGAACTGTTTGCAAAGGGCTGCAGGGACAGGATGAGGGCAATGGTTTGAAATGAGAGCAGAGCAGGTTTAGGTTGGATATGAGGAACAAGTTCTGCACCATGAGGCTGCTGCAACACTGCAGCAGGTTGCCCAGGGAGGTGGTTGAGGCTCCATCCCTGGAGATATTCAAGTCGGGCTGGACAAGGCTCTGAGCAACCTGCTCTAGTGGAGAATGATCCTGCTGAGTGCAGGGGAGCTGGATTAGATGACTTTTGGAAGTCCCTCTCAGCCCAACCCATTCTGTGAGTCTATACCCACTGCTTATAAGCAGACTAAGCACTTAAATGAAATTACAAAACTTGCTCTGAATTTGACCCTCCTCTAAATTTGATTTTTACAAACTATTTGAAACAATTTGGCATGATTAACAATTAGTTGAGTATGAAGCAGCTGAAAGGATCAAGTCTTGTAAACTCCCATCAGATTCCCTCAAGTGCCTCTGAAAATCCCCAATTTGAATGCTGTTGTCCATGGGATAAACACCTCAAACACCAGCAGCTTCCTGCACACACACAGCCTGCCAGCAGCCATTCATCAAGGTCATACAACTGATTTAAGCTTTTCTCACTGCTCCACACATTTTATGCAGCCCTTAAGTTACAAAGCTGCTGCAGCACTGGCCAGAACTATGGCTTCAAACTAGAGCAAAGCAGATTGAGACTGGATGCGAGGAACAAGTTCTGCACCATGAGGCTGCTACAACACTGCACCAGGTTTCCCAGGGAGTTGGCTGAGGCCCCATCCCTGGAGATACTCAATGCCAGGCTGGCCAAGGCTCTGGACAACCTGCTGTAGTGGAGGATGTCCCTGCTGAGTGCAGGGGGTTGGGCTGGATAAGCTTTGGAGGTCTCTTCCCACTCAACCCATTCTGTGATCTCCGCTCTCGGGATCGCAGGCATGGCAGAGGAGAGAGGAAGAGACTCTGGCACCTGAGTTCTTTGTTTCAACTTAGCAGGGCAGAATAAAGCAGCCTAGGTGCCAGAGCTCTGTGTGTATCAAGTGTTCACTGCCACAGCAGCCCTTCCTTGGTTTTAAACCAGAAGCTGTCACTGATTTCACAAGGACACATCAGATCTGTGATACTCTGGATGCTTCCCTTCTAGTTTACAACCAGTTTATGTTCTCACAACAGCAGAACTCCACATCTGGCCAATTACACACTGGTGTAAAAATAGCTCTGCAAACATCCCTGCATTTTCATCAGCTTCCTCCTCAGCCCAGAGCTGCACCAGGGCCTTCTGCTTTTACTAAAAGCAGTTTCAGGAGTCACTGATTTTTTAATTTTTTTTTTCATTTCTGCCTTCTTTGGCAAAGATTAAACCAACCATTCTTGGCACTGAATCTAACACAAGGTGAAATTAAAGTGCTAGTGGAGAGAAACCATGTTTAAGTGAGCTCCTTTACTCTTAAATTAGGCCTGGTCAGAGAGGTTGTGGAGTCTCCTTCTCTGGAGACTTTCCAAACCCACCTGGATGCATTCCTGTGTGGCCTGCCCTGGGTGATCCTGCCCTAGCAGGGGGGTTGGACTGGATCACAGGCTTCCAGGATGTCAGGGGTCGGAAGGGACGCAAAGAGCTCATCCAGTCCAACCCCCTGCCAGAGCAGGACCAGACAATCCAGCTCAGGGCACACAGGAACACATCCAGACAGGCCTGGAAAGGCTCCAGAGAAGGAGACTCCACAACCTCTCTGGGCAGCCTGTGCCAGGGCTCTGGGACCCTTCCAGGCAAGTTGCCCCTTGTGTTGAGCTGGAACCTCCTGTGCTGCAGCTTCCATCCATTGCTCCTTGTCCTGTCCCAGGCAGCAGTGAGCAGAGCCTGTTCCCCCCAGACCCCCAGCCCTCAGATATTGATAAACATTAATTAAATCCCCTCTCAGTCTTCTCTTCTCCAGACTAAGCAGCTCCAGGTCCCTCAGTCTCTCCTCATCAGGCAGTGCTCCAGTCCTTTCAGCATCCTCATTCCTCTCCACTGGACCTTCTCCAGCAGATCCCTGTCGCTGGGTGATCTCTGGAGGTCCCTTCCAAGCCTGCTAGTCAGTGATTCTGAGGTCACACATTACCCCTGCAGACTGCTTTGGGTTTGCTGAGCTCTTGGCTGCTGCCAGCCAACCCAAGCCCAGAGCACACTTGTTTTGTGCTGAAGTCTCATCTGCAAGGCCCTGCTTGCAAAGGCAAAGCACTCAGCACATCCCTAGAATCACTCTTTACTGCTTCATCTTGGGGATCCAAAGTCAGCAGCTGCTGAAGCCTTTTTCTTAGCAGTGACACTCTCCTGACGACATTCCCCAGGCTGTCACTCACTCCTCACCTTGCAGGGATGTTTTCAGCCTCTCTCCCTCCCTGCTTGTCTCCGACGGAACCCTCCGAGTTTCATTCTTCCTCCTGTGCTGTTTTTGCTCAGAGGTATACAAACCATCTGTGCCTCTAATACAATGTTCTTAAATAGCCTGCAGGCAGATCTCGATGGTTTTTAAGTGCTCCTCTTTGCCCTTCAGCCTGCTGTTAACCATCTTCCTCATAGGTTTATAATCTGCCCTTTCAAGGTTGGTTGTTCCCGTGCAGTCCCTCCGGGAGCAGCTCTTTCATGGTATCAAAAGCAGAAGCGTGCAGTGATCACCGTTACCCCACGGAGCCTTCACAACACCTCCCTCACATATTCTGCCTATTACAAGGCAGCTCCCTCTTGCCCATGGCCTTAACTAATCAGGCATTGCACTGAGGGCTGCCACAGGACTCAAGGAAAAGGAATCCTTTGCCATATGGATTGGAATGGCACCAAAGCCGCTTTACATCTCCTGATGGAGGGAAAACTGCTTCTACCAGCTGTTGGCTTCAGTTCCAATGAGAAATAAGCAGCAGTAGCAGGATAAACACTGTAAAATTCTATCTCCTGTCATTTTCCTGACTGGTCCCATCCAATTTTCCCAGGAGAAAGTTCCTTCTCAGGGGCTTGCTCAGAGATTTTTTTCTGAGGAACTCTACAGGAGGCTGCACTCAGTCACTTAAAGCCCTGTGGTGCTTCATCCCTGGTTTTAATGCTGCCCTTGTGACTGCCACCTCTGGAATGCTGCCAGGGAAATGGGGTGGAAGGGAGAGGTCTACAGCATGAAAATCACATTCTAGGCTGCATCAGAAGCAGCCTGCACAGGTGGAGAGAGGGGATTCTGCCACTTTGCTCTGCTGAGACCTCACCTGCAGTACTGTGCCCAGTTCTGGGGCCTGCAATACAGGAAGGACATGGACCTGATGGAGTCAGTCCAGAGGAGACCACAGAAATGATCATGGGGTTGCAGCAGCTCTGCTACGAGGGCAGGCTGAGGGAGTTGGGGGTGTGCAGCCTGCAGAAGAGAAGGCTCCAACAAGACCTAACAGCAGCCTGCCAGTACCTGAAGGGGCTACGAGAAGGCTGCAGAAGGACTGCTTGCAAAGGGCTGCAGGGACAGGATGAGGGCAATAGTTTGAAATGAGAGCAGAGCAAGTTCAGACTGGATGTGAGGAACAAGTTCTGCACCCTGAGGCTGCTGCAACACTGCAGCAGGTTGCCCAGGGAGGAGGTTGAGGTTCCATCCCTGGAGATATTCAAGTGGGGCTGGACAAGGCTCTGAGCAACCTGCGCTGGTGGAGAATGATCCTGCTGAGTGCAGGAGTTTGGGCTGGATAAGCTCTGGAGGTCCCTTCCAACCCAACCCCTTATCTGAGTCTATGAACAATCTCTTTGCAACTGAACACCTTGCTGTAGGAACCAAGGGGTGACACTGAAGAGGCAGCTGCTAACTCCAGCCCTCCTGCTGGCTGCATGCACAGAGGATTGATTTATGGCATCCTGCCACAGCAGAGGGCTGCAGGTTATTAAGCAGCTGCAATGGACAAACACTTGTTGAGACTGCATATCCCAGCTCCTGTACAGTAACAAAGGTACTGACTCATCTTCAGGGATGCCTCCTGCCCTTGAGACCACAGCTGGCTCTCTGCAGCTCACAAAGTAGGACTTTGTAACACCCTACAGCACAGGGGAGACCAGCAGCTGACACCATGGCACCACTGCTTCCTGCTGCACTAGAAATCTGCAGCTTCCTACCTGCGTTATGGGCTGAAGCACTGTGAAAAGGAGACATTAAGTCCTGTGATCAAACTTAGAGAGCCTGTAATTAAAGCAGCTAAATGCAGGCTCCTTGTGCTCAGGTTGCAAAACACAGACTTTGAGCCTCCACATGATACTTCCTGGAAAACGATCAGAATTCCTGGCTGAGCCCCTCCTGATCAGGCCAGTGATATGGACACTGGCAGTACAACAAACTGGGCTTTATTTATGAAAAATTAACCTCATCAGCCAGGCTAGAAATACAACCAAGAGGAGGAACTCCTGGGCCACCTGCCCACACATGCATTTTCCTGCTCCTCTGTCCCATGCCTTTGCAACTTCTCTCTCATAATGCAGCATTCTTGAGGATTCAGCTTGATTCCCACCGTTCAGAGAAAGATCCTCTTCAAAAGAGCTGCTCCTGATGGCATCCAAGCACCCTTGCCAAACAAAAGCCTCCACTGCGAGCATCCTTAACAACAAAAGAATAAAAAGCCTCCTCTGCAAGCATCCAGTGCTGCAGTGCCACAGCACTGCATCAGCTCTGTTCCAGATTACTGCTCAGCTAAGCAGAGCAAGAACTCACACCACCATCGATAAATGTTTTGGAGCCTTACAGGTAAACATAAAAGATTTTATTGATGAAAACTGCACAACATTCCCACATGAAGTAACAGGCCACAGCTGGCCAAGATTCCCAGATCAGGTGAGCCACTTCCACTTGGCTCCTCCACAGTGCTTTTCTCACACTTAGTGGAGCAAGAGCCACAAGAAAAAAAACCCACATGCAGAGATTCCCCACTACAGGAGGGGGAAAGGCCTGGGGATGGGGGCAGGGAAGAGAGAAAGAAAAACCAGGAGAATTGTCCACTCCAGTCTCAGCCCCACATCCCATATCCTTGCTTTGGCTTCCCCTTCATTAGGAAGCTCTGGAGACTTTTCCATGGCCCATTGCTTCAGCCAGGTGAGTGCTTAAGATAGTGTCAGAGTGCTTTCCTAAGTGAGCCATTGCTCTCTGCAGCCCCAGGTGTCGTGGGCAGTTGGTGGTGCTGTGTTTTCCTGCAGTGTCACAGTAAGAACACTGACTTTTCACATGGCTGCCTGACTAAAATGCTTCTGTGCATCACTGTCACCTCTCGAGGAATTCAGGGAGTTACTGCTAGGTGAGCTGGGAGTGAGATGCAATGAATACAAAAGTCTCTCCTGGTCAAAGCACTACATACAGCTCACTGCAGGAATGAAGGTAAGAAACTGGGTTTCCACCTGTACCTTTCTGCTGCACTGCCTGAAGAACACCACCCTGCACGATCACAGAAGCACCAGAGAACAGCTCAGCTTGGAAGGGACCTCAGAGATCTCCTCCTCCAGCCTCCCCACCGTGGGCAGCAGGGACACCTCTCAACTAGGCTCAGCTGCTCAAGACCTCACCCAAGCTGGACTTCAGCATCCCCAGGCAGGCGGCAGCCACAGCCTCCCTGGGCAGCCTATTCCAGAGTCTCACTACCCTCCTATTGAAGAACTTCTTCCTCAGCTCCAGTCTAACCCTGCACCTCTCTGGCAATTCTAGTATCAGACCAGTGCCAGAATGTGGAGAGTTTGGTGCAGGCCTGGCTGACTGAGAANGAACCAGGCTTTAATATCCATTTTTTGGTCTGGGGTTAATTTTTTGAAAGGATTAGTTTTCCAAATCAGGGTGACATGCACTCACAGCATTAGTGTGACACAGCATGCAGGCTTGCACTGCAGGAAGCTGCTAGGTACAGACAGGCAGCAGTCATAAGAGGCTTCATTCATATCCCATTTTCTGTACTGAAATTGTCATTAAAATGTCTTTGTGCCACTTAAAGAACATAGAATTGTTTAATACCAGATGAACAAAGTAAACCCAGCTGCTTCATACAGCAGCCTTCTAATGTCTCCTCAATGAAGCTTTACAGCTGGAATGATTTGGAGTGTCCTGCAACAGAACTGGTTTCCTTGCCTCCCAGCCTGGCTGCAGCACACACCAGCCCTCCAGGTCATTTCAGGGTCACCAGTCCCATTTCCAGCACCCATCAGCTTGCAGTGTTACTTTGAATTTCCATTTCCAATGTAGAGAAATGATCGCTTTCAGTGTCCTGAGCATGGGCAACAGAACACTTCAAAGCTTTGTATCACCAGCTATGATGTTTCTGGACTTCCAACTCGCTGTTTCCAATTTCCTACTTGAAGAAAACCAGAAGAATGCTTTTCCACAGCTTAAAGATGAAACCTGTGGTGGTTGTTTTCAGTAAGTTGTTTGAAATCCCAGATAATTCTGAACACAGAGCTAGCCAGCTGGACCAGACAGACTTTAAAGGAATAAACCAAACCCACCAGCAAACCACCACTGTGCTAACCAAAGGGCAGAGTCTCCAGGGGCTTAGGCATCTTTCTTCTGCATCAAGTGATACCATCCATGACAACCCAAATTCTCTAACTTATTGCACAATCAGTTCCAATGAATGTGAAGCTTCTTAGGCTGCACTCACCAAAGGCAGGGTTAAGACTATAGATTTCTGCCAACTGCAAGGGCTCTGCAAAGGGCTGCTCTGCCAAACCACACAGGCAAAAGTTGTTCAGACTTGGGTTTGAGAGAGCAGTCAGTCTCTGCTGTGCAGGAATGAAATCCCTCTCTATTGAATGGCCAAGTCAACTGCAAGAGGTAAACCCAACTGTCCACTGAGGCAAACAAAGAAGAGAGCAAACATAATTTTAGTGATGGAAAACGTTTTAAATACTGAAAATTAAAAACACCCAATGGAAATGTCTGTAAGCTGGATACATAAATGTGCATTTTGCTACTGGCTTCTGACCTCAAGTAGCTTCCACACACATGGCTGCGTTCTCTGTGAAAACAAAGACACCAGAGCCTCTTTATCCAGTTCCTTAGCTCTTCCTAGGCCCACACTGTGCTTCTCTAGTTGGACTACAACAAAGTAAGAGAAGACTCAAGACACCCTGCCTTGGTAAATCCTCAGTCCTACTCAGGTGCCTAGAAGGGCAAGTAAAATATTAACAAATACAACTCCTAATCATCATTTTCCTCATCATCAAATGAGAGAAGACTGCTATTTTTAATTTGCTTAGCTGTACTCTGAGGAGTAGCTGCTTCTCTCTTAGCTTTCTTTGCCTCTTTCATCTTCTTACTTGAACTTACATTGAAGTCCAAAGACTTCTCTGATAACCTTTTGGCTGGTTTCCTGAACATAATTTTTCCATCAGCAGGCTCTGGTTCAGCATCTGTAAGCAAAAGAGTAAAATCAGGATGTCTGTATTCACACACACACAGAGACCTTCACTTTCTGCACATCTGCTGATCTACAGGTATCAGTGTGCCAGAGCCCAGGTGAAGTAGAGAAGCAGTAGAAAAATCAATTCCACAGACTGCAGCGAGTGCTGGGATTAAGGATCTTGCAGTAATTGCCTTCCTTTGTGCAAACTTCAATTCTCTTCAGATCATTTTTTCTTGTCTCTGACCCAACATTAACAATGGCATTTAAAAAGTCAAGCAAACCAGGTGGTATTCGGAAGTAGGATGATGCACAGAAGCACAGAACTGCACTATAAAAAGCCAGAGAGCTTAGATGTGCACTCAACGACTTCAGACTGGGAATCACAGCTGCAATTTATTTAGCTGAAAAACCCAAAGCAACTAATCAAATGTCAATAATTAAAGATAGAACACTGAACAAATTCCCAACTCCCTTTTATGGGTTCTTTCTCAAAAAAAGAAATCAGAAGTTTGGAATTCACCTGATTTGTTTGACTTTGAGGCCTCTTTGATTTGCTGTTTAATTTTCATTGCTTCTTCAGCAGTCAAGTCCCCTTTTTTCAGCGTCACCACCTGAGGCTGCTCATCTTCTTTGTCACTGCCGTTTTCACTGTCATCATCTGCAAGCGGCAGCTGCTCTCTCTGGACAGGAGAGAAATAAAAGCAACTGTGCTCAGCACACCAAACCGCAGCCACTACGGGAGAGGGCTGTTGAGTTCACTTTTGCAGCACGGTTAGCGAGCAGCCAGCGAATGGGGAGGGCCGCACTGCCCGACCACGGGGGCCAGGCCATTACCTTGGTTTCCACCGTGGGCCCCTCCCGATAGCCGACCTGCTGCTTGAAGCGGCTGAGAAAGGCAGGCTCGGCGGGCCGCACGTAGGAGACCTGGTTCCTCTTGCTCATGGCCGCCGCTCGTCGCGCTCCCGCCTCCGAGCCTACTTCCGGGCCGGCCAGACGGCGGCTCTAGTGGGACAGAATTAGCACTCCCGTTCGCCTG
>VWZE01004240.1:242447-330051 GCA_013396675.1 Eubucco bourcierii
AACGCGCTCCGTCACATGAGCGGCGAAGGGCAGGCAGAGCCCCATGGCCGCGCCCAGGCTGGCTTCGAGCGGGAGGAGGAGCCGCGCCGCCCGCCGCTCTTAGCGCCAAATTCAAACGTTCCGCCATTTTGTAGGGCTGCCCAGGGACGCGCGGGGGGTGGCTGGCTCCCGTCCATCATGGCTTCCGGCGTGAGAGGTGAGGGGAGCGGCACGGCCCCGAGGCTGTGCGGCGGCGGAGGGGCGCTCACCCCTTAGCGGGGGGCGGCTGGGCGAGGGGAGGCCGCGCTGCAGGCAGCGCACCGGGCCGGGCGAATGACGGCTCTGCCCTGTGAGGCCGGCCGCCTCCGGTGTGATATCACCCGGTGAAAGCAACCTCGCCAAGAGAAGCCGAGGTTCCGGGGCTGCGGTCTCAGGTGTGTCCCGGGGAGTGCCGGAGAAGGACGGTGGAGTCGGAGCGGTCCTTCCAGGAGCGCCTCTTGCAATCGATGGGGTTAAACAACCCTCCCAGCGGAGCCTGGGCGCAAGCCGCGCAGCCTGCTGGCCCTCACCAGCTCTTCTGCCGTGTTTTTATCCGCTTTCGGTTAGCTGCAGCAAGAGCAGCGAGGCCAGCAGGGCAAGGGAGGAGATTCTGCCCCTTGGTTCTGCTCTCCTCAGACCCCACCTGGAGTGTGCAGTTCTGGAGCCCTCAGCACAGGAAGGACATGGAAGTGTTGGAGTGGGGCCAGAGGAGGACCGCGAAGATGCTCAGAGGGCTGCAGCAGCTCTGCTCTGAGGACAGGCTGAGAGAATTTGGGCTCTGCAGCCTGCAGAAGAGGAGACCTTATAGTAGCCTTCCAGCCTTCCAAGGGGCTCCAGGAAGGCTGGGGAGGGACTATTGACAAGGTCTTGCAATGCCAGGACAAGGGGCAATGGGTTTGAACTGGCAGAGGGGAGATTGAAAGTGGATGTTAGGAGGAAGTTGTTTGCAGTGAGGGTGGTGAGACACTGGCACAGGTTGCCCAGGGAGGTCTTCTGTGCTCCACAACCTCCCTGGATGTGTTCAAGGCCAGGTTGGACGAGACCTTGAGTGAGCTGTACTAGTGGGAGGTGGTTTCCTTCTGCATTGAAGAATGAAACCGGAATTAAACCCTAGGGCGTTTCTAAGGTGAATCGGAGCGGCTAGGCTGGCAGCAACGGCAGGGTCCTACCGAGTGCGGATGTTAAGGAGAGGTTAGGGCGGCTGCACAGCTTCGTCACGCTTTGAAGAAATAAAAAGTCTGCACTTTCAAAGACTTTGTGAGGTCTTTATCATTAGACCATTTGGGCAAATCGTTTTTTGTTGTCTTTCTGCTTGTTTGGAAAGTTTGCTTCTGTTTAGGTAGTACTTTGACTACCCTGGGTGAAATACTTCTGTGTCAGATTCGCCCTGAAGTGAAAAACAAGCCACAAGTCTGCCTGGGGGGTTACTGTGTCCTGTCCAGGGGCACCTTAGAGCTGCCTGCCAGTGTCTGAAAGGATCCTCCAGGAAGGCTGCAGAGAGACTTTTCATCAAGGTGTATAGAGACAGGCTGAGGGGGAATGGTTTGAAGCCGAGGCAGAGCAAGGTCAGACTGGAGATGAGGAAGAAGTTGAGTGTGAGGGTGGTGAGAGTCTGGAATAGGCTGCCCAGGGAGGCTGTGGCTGCCTCCTGCCTGGGGGTGCCAAAGGCCAACCCAAACCATTCTATGATTCCTTGAAATACAAAGCTGTGCAGAATCATAGAATGGTAAGGTAAGGGACCTCAAGGATCATCTACTTTGAACCCCCTGCCATAGGCAGGGACCCCTCCCACTAGTACAGGTCACTCAAGGCCTCATCCAACCTGGCCTTGAACACCTCCAGGGAGGTTGTGGAGCACAGAATGATGCTCCTACATGCAAGAGAGCCTTCTGCTTTACAGAGTGCTCACTTCAGAACAATGAAAATAATGGAGGTTTAGAACATCGTGGTTGTGCAAGTCTGGTCAGTAAAACCCTTCCATGCCGCATGGTATTATCGACATTGAAAATGCAGTGGGGAAGATAATGCTGTTGACATTTAATTCTCCAAATTTCTCTTTGAAAACCTATGCATGAATTTAAGAGGCTGCTTATTGCACACTGAGAGCTGGGTGTGTGCTCAGGCTGCAGGACCAGAGCTTTCTCTGCCTTTCCAGAAAAGTGCAAGCTTTCTGCCAAAGGAAGGGAGTTACAAAATGGTTTTGTGCATTTCTACCTCATGCACAAAGCAGATATTTTTAAGGCTCTCCATTTGCTTCAGTATGGCTTACAATATTTTCTGTTTAAAAGGGAGTCTGAGCAATATTCTGTTTGTTTTTTGTGTTTGACTTTTCTAGACGTCCGTGATTCTGCTCCACCTTTGCTGAACTCACCTGGGAGGTAACGTAGCATCAGCTGGTTCCTGTGTGTGGGCAATCACCTTGCACAAAAACTGCGAACAAAACCCACTATAACTTTGTGAAATAATTGAAAGGGTTGTTTGGTTTGGGATTTCCCCCCCCAACATTTTCCTGTGCAAGATTGTTGCCTTTCTCTCTTGGCTTCCTTTTATGTATCCATCTGTATATGTGTGTGTGTATACACATATATGTATGTATGTATTTATAAGTTCTTAAAAGTCTTGTTCTGAGGTGTCACATTTCTCCTGGAATGCTGCCATGCAGTAAATTCTCATTTCTCCACTAACTCTACAGCTGGACTCTAGAGTTTCTCTAAGAGATACTCAACAAAGAATTTCAGTTCCATGAGTGAGTCCTAAGGTAAAACCAAAAGCCTTTCTCCAAGTATAAACAGTTTGTGCCGCAACTCAGAGTAGTACTATCTCATGGTAATACATTCGGCAACTTCACCTTGTGCCTCTTAAATCCAGTCTTAAGCTCCTCCTTTTCTCAGCTGCTTGCTGTTCTATAATTGCCCTTTCCTCTGCTACTCCCCAACCCCACATGAGTTCTTCCTCCACTTTTAAAGTCGTTCTCCTCTTTTCTCTTGCTTGCCGAAAAGTAAAACTCCGTAAAGCTCTCATGCTATAAATGCTTTTGGGGAAGGAATGAATTAAAATGCATCCACTTCATGTAAGAATGTAATTATTTAATGTTCTATAGTCAAACGTTAGTAACTTTCTTGCTGGAATGTAGCATCACGTACTCCATTTAAGAGGCTTTTGTAACTTCCAGTAGTAAGAAGGCTGTTTGAAACTCAGTCTTAGCAACTACCAAGACCTTTATTATAACAGTGGTGTTCTATACCTCAAGCTCGTGGTGAAAGGTGTTCTTTCAAAGCCAAGTTACAAGCAACAGCAATAAATTGCAGTAAGTTGATGTCCTTTGGTTTTAAATCTACCAGGCTGTCACCTGCAACAAACCTGTGGCTTGTAGTGAATTGATGCATACAGCTACAAGTAGGATATTGCCAGTGTGACTTCACGTACTTAAACCCGGGGTTTTTTGTGATTTCATGTGCTCAAAGAGCTGATGGATCTATTACACAGTAATCTAATGCATCAGTACTCGTTTAGTGCCGAAGGTGATGCCATCAAAGTTTACGTCAGGGTGCGCCCCCCTTCAGAGGGCCCCGTGCTAGCAGACGGCGATCAAGGCTTGTGTTTGTCTGTGCTGTCAGCGACTACCATCCGCCTGCACTCCAAGCCCGAGCCAAAGATCTTCACCTTTGATTATGTTGCAAATATGGAAACAACACAGGTAAGAACAGGGGGTTGGAACTAGATGATCCTTGAGGTCCCTTCCAACCTTACCATTCTATGATTCTATGATAAGAACATCCCCGGTCTTGTAATGGCACTGCAATTCTTCCCCCGGAGTTTGGCAACTGCCACACTAAACCTTGCTGAAGAGGTAATGCCTGAGGTCTTGTTTGCTGTGGCTATAATACAGGAGTGTTACACTGAATTCTGCTCTCATAGTTTTAATGACTTTTTAAAAAACTGTTAGTTTCTTTAATCAAATTTAAGTTTCTGTTGGTAAAAGTTATCCAGTAGACCGAGAATAAACCCACCTGATGAGACAAATGTGGAAAGAGCTGACAGTCAGTAGCCAATATTAAAGATGGGATTTGTATATTGGGGACTTAGGAGTTTACATTGCAATGAAAGTAGCTGGCAGTCAACAGCTAATGTTAAAAATGGTATTTGTATATTAGGGACTTAAGAGTTTATATTCCATGTTTCACATTTCCTCCTTGTCCATTTGCCTGTTAACAGATGCATTGTTTAGCTGGGACAGGTAATACTGGGAGGAGAAGCCTTCAGTTCGTTTTGTAATGTGCATTTGAAAGCTGCTACTGTGATGCTGAGTTTTGTTGCTTTTCTTCCAGTTTATCAAGGAATGAATGATTTTGTGGATAAATTTTATTTCAGAAGGGGTGATTTCTGTCACAAAGGCCCAGGGTGTATTGTTCTGCTGTGAGGACCAGGGCCCATAATACCTATCTAAACTTAAGGAGTGCATCTATTTTATACGTTATAAAGCTGTGGCATAGGAAACGCTGGTAGAAGAGCTACTGAGAGGAGTGGTGCCAAGTGCCTTTTCTTTCCCTTGTGCCCAGGAGTCTGTGTTCTCAAGTGTGGCCAAAAATATTGTTGAGTCTTGTATGAATGGCTACAATGGAACCATCTTTGCCTAGTAAGTCATTTCGTGGTGTTTCAGTGTATTTGCAACATCAGAGGGGCTTGTCTTCATGTGTAATTGTGGAGTCGAGTGCCAGAGCCTGCTCAGTGTTACAGTAAACTTTGAAAGTGCAGCAAACCACTCCTGTTTTTACTAAAAGCTAGGAGTTTCATTGTTCTGTTAGGAGAAAGCTGCTTGTTTTCAGTATGTCCACAGAAAAATGGAATGAAAATCACTTCAACTTGGTATTTGCCCAGCTCATATCTTGGGCAAGTCCTAACTGTTGTAGAGAAAACTCAAGAATAACTTTAAAAACATTTTTCAAGGTAGAGATTTATCCATGCCTAAAACTATTCTATTTATTTTGTTTGGTTTTTCCATGTGAAATCTGAGTAAGCACTTCTATCAGAAATGCCAACCTGAAGGGCTGATCTAATCAACATCTTAGCAGGATTTTTAGCCTGGCACAGTGTTTGCAGAGCTGTGAAATCTGCTTTGTTACAAAAGACAAACGTGGAAAAGTGAAGTGAAATTGCCCTGAAGTTTCTCTGATGCGCTTAACTATGGGGGAAAAAAACCCCCAAAACTGTAAACTTAATTGTTTTCTGTATATTTGAAAGCAAGTTGCACTATTTCCCTGTCCAACAGAAATAAGGAAGAAAGTGGTGTGTGGCAGGGGAGGGAAAAGGTGATTTCTCTAGCAGGATCTCACGGGCAAATTTACTCTCCTATTTTTATACCTGTTTAGCTGACTCAGTCTCTCAACCTGCTTCTGTGTCTTTTTAGCTTCAGTTCAGAATATTTTTTTAATGGAATTTTAAGCTGTGAGTTCTCCTAAAATGATGCAGACTAATGACAGGCTCAGAGGCAGATTAATCCTTTGTCTGACTTTTGCTATTTGGGTTTTTTGTTAGTGGCCAGACTGGATCAGGAAAAACCTTTACTATGATGGGTAAGTGCATAACAGTGCTTGGTCTTTCAGCAGTGTTTTAGTGTTTGTTGTTGTCATGAACTGAACTGTTTTGCTCAGACACCCAAGGCTGACTTACATCTTTGTCTTCAGGTAACTTTAAGGCTTAAGGAATGGTGTGGTACTCAGTGCAGCTCTTCTTACTTTATATCAAAAGAGTAAAGTGTAGCTATCCTCCTCTTGGAAGATGTAAGATGTTTTTGTTTCTAACAGGAGAGGCTTTTTGATGCAATCAAGCACTTGTCTCCAAGATGAATATTTGAATAGTTTCCCTTTTTGGCTGATCTCCCTTTCATGTGTAGCATCCAGGGGTCTTCCATATTAAAACAGTTTTAAAAACCACTACTTCCTACTCAACTGGGAGTTTAAGGCCTCTCTGTATGTGAAGGCACCCCTTGGTAATCCTCTTCATCCAGTGATGGTTTTAAATACATCAGTGTTGTGCTTGGTGTTAGAATGTTACTGATGTAGCCCAAACCAGCCTGACCAAGGTGTTTCAAGGGCTGCACAGAAATTAACCAAACGTGGGGGCAGTTTTGGCTTTCAGATCAGGCTTAAGGCAGCTGTAATGTCATACCTGCACGTGTTTGCTGTGGGAGTCCAAGTAGTTTATACTGTTTTAGACTTGGGTCACCTATGGACAGCTAAAATAAACTTTCACAAATGTCATTTAGACTACAGCTAAATCTGACTCTGGATTATTAGTTCTTGAAAGCCAATTTTATTGCCTTTGCATCTGTGCTTTTGACATCAAAGTGACCAAAACCTGCTTACTTGAATCTTTTGTAATGACACCTTGAAAAGGTCAACTCTTGCTTTTTAGCACTATTAATTAATTTTTTTTTTTTTTTTTAATGGAAAATCTCTTTAGGGCCATCTGATTCTGATAACTTCACTCACAGTCTGAGAGGTGTAATTCCACGGAGCTTTGAATACTTATTTTTCCTAATTGAGCGTGAAAAAGAGAAGGTACATTTATTCTCTTGCTAATGTCTCACACAAAAGATCTGACAAGGCTTTTTGGGAAGCCAGGTGTGTACCTGGTAATTCTCCAGGCTTAATTCCATCTTGCATCAAATTTATTAATACAAAATGCTGGCCCCTAGTGCCTTACCAAATTGCAGTGCACGTTCTGCAGACACAAAGTGTGCTGATGTTTGGGGCCTAAACAAGTGCATCGTGGGCTCTGGGTCATCTGGACATCAGAAATGCATAGCATGCAGGATGCATCCCCCCCACTTTAGGCAGAGGCAAAAAGAGACTTGCTGCCATACAGTGCCAGACTCCACAAACCCAGTCTGCTGAGTGTGTTAACTGCTGTGTGTTGCAGGCAGGCAGTGGGAAGAGTTTCCTCTGCAAGTGCTCCTTCATTGAGATCTACAATGAACAGATATTTGACTTGCTGGATTCTGCTTCAGCTGGTCTCTTGCTTAGAGAGCACATCAAGAAGGGAGTCTTTGTTGATGGTGCTGTTGAACAGGTGTTGTCATCTGCTGCTGAAGCATACCAGGTATTTTTGGTTACTTTTTAATGTTTAGACTATTTGTCTTGGTACTTGCTTGGTAAATATTCCTCCTCCATAAAAGCACTGAGTTGCACAGTGTTGGACACTCTTCTCTCCTACAATCACCTTAGAAGCTGTTTCTAGGCAATGCTTCCTTACTATCCCACACATGTAGGAAATTGCATGGTTCTGGGTTTGGGGTATGTGAATTGCAATGACAGCAGTATTTCCCTAGTGCTTGCTTTACACATCTCTAGGGTAGCAGACTTTTCAGTTGCTAATTAGGCACTGTGTATGTTCCTGAAATTGTCACTTCATTTCTTTGTGAAGGAGGCACACAGAGCTTCTGCGACTTTAAATAGATTTTGCCTTGTGTACTGCTAACGTCCGCCAGTATGGGATAACTTCTGCTTTCAACCAGCAGTGGCACTCTTGGAAGAAAGAAGTCTGTGTTGTAATCAATGCTCATTTTGAAGCTTGACTGCAGCTGTAGCTTTTCACTTTTAAAATACTTGTACAAGGGAAAAAAAATGAAAAAAACAGAGTCTTGTCCTTGAGATTTCTAAAAGCTGCTGCACTGAGGTCTGCTGACTGCTGTCCATGTCACCTGCATGGAAATACAGTCTGGGGCTTTTGGTATTACACAGTCACAGAATGGTAGGGACCTCCAGAGATCATCCAGTCCAGACCCCTGCCAGAGCAGGATCACCCAGGGCAGGTCACACAGTAACAAAGTTTTCCCTTCTGTTCCTGTGGCACGTCCTGTGCTCCAGCCTCCCCCCCAGTGCCCCTTGTCCTGTCCTTGGCAATCCCTGAGCAGAGCCTGGCTCTGTCCTCCTGACACTGCCCTGCACATCTTTCTCACAGCCATGAGGGCAGCCCTCAGGCTCCTCTGCTCCAAGCTAAAGAGCCCCAGCTCCCTCAGCCTGGCCTCACAGGCAGATGTTCCACAGCCTGCAGCAGCTTTGTGACCCTGCACTGGACTCTTCCAAGCATTACTTGATGTCTTTTCCACACCTAGGTGTTAACTACGGGATGGCGAAACCGCCGTGTGGCATCCACCTCCATGAACAGGGAGTCCTCCAGGTCCCACGCAGTCTTCACCATCACAGTGGAGTCCATGGAGAAGAACAATGAGGTGGTGAACATTCGATCTTCCCTGCTCAACCTGGTGGACTTGGCAGGCTCTGAGAGACAGAAGGACACCCACACAGAAGGGCTGAGGTTGAAGGTTAGTTCTGTCACAGCTGTGGCATCTTTCTCCTTTCAGATGTGCTGCTGCCCTGGTCCAGCCCCACACCTGCTCACCTTTGTCTTCCCTCCTGTTCAGGAAGCAGGTAACATAAACCGATCGCTCAGCTGCCTGGGCCTGGTCATCACGGCGCTCGTTGATGTGGGCAATGGCAAACAGAGACACATCTGCTACCGGGACTCCAAGCTCACCTTTCTGCTGCGGGTAACGCGGACCCTCCGCCCGTCCTCTGCTGCCTGGGATGCAGGGGAAATACTTGCTTAGCTTGGGGCTTGGGCTCAAAAAACCTGAATTTGCACCTGATTTTGGGCTGGTGGAAGAAAGCTTTTTCACCTAAATAGATTTGCATTCAATTTATTGCTGTTACCTGGAGACAAATTTATTTACCCTCATACCCTCCTATTATTCTAAAGAAAAAGAAGCGTCTGTCTTCGTGCCTGTCATTTGGGACGTGTTGTGTGTCACAGGGTAATGTTTAGAGAGGTGTTCCACCCTTTGAGAGCAGTTCCAGAATTAACCTCGTGTGCAGCCTGTTCTGCAGTAAGCAGCTCATAGGTGATGCTTTCCTGCTGTCACCTAACCCCACAACCAAGGCTAACTTCCATGTTTTCCCCTAGGATTCCCTTGGTGGCAATGCAAAAACATCAATAATTGCCAACGTCCATCCAGGCTCCAGGTGCTTTGGTGAGACACTGTCCACTCTTAATTTTGCTCAGCGAGCAAAGTTGATTAAAAACAAGGTAGGAGAGTTACTCGGTGTCTTTGTTGTTGCACAGTAAGGCCGGGGGTGTTGGGGAGCTGGGGTTATTCAGCCTAGGGAAGAGAAGAGTGGGAGGACCACAGAGCTGCCTTGTCATACCTAAAGGGGTCCTGCAGGAAGGCTGCAGAGGGACTTTTCCTGAGGGTGTCTAGAGACAGGACAAGGGAGAATGGTTTGAGGCTGAGGCAGAGCAGGGTCAGACTGAGCTGAGGAAGAAGTTCTTAAGTGTGAGGGTGGTGAGAGTCTGGCACAGGCTGCCCGGGGAGGCTGTGGCTGCCTCCTGTCTGGGGGGTACTGAAGGCCAGGCTGGATGAGGCCTTGAGCAACTGAGTTTAGTTGAGAGCTGTGTTTATACCTTTTCCTAATCTTCTCTTAATGCATTATGAAAGGCTGTGGTCAATGAAGACACACAGGGAAACGTGAGCCAGCTGCAAGCTGAGGTCAAGAAGCTGAAAGAGCAGCTTGCTCAACTTACTTCAGTGCCATCTATGCCTGAGATTCCTCTATCACAAGGTATGAGCTGGGGCTGAGGAGAGAGAGGGATCTTGCTACTTCTGTAACCTGGAGTGTTGGAGCCTTATGGAATTGATTCAATTTCTGAACAATTCCTACTTCTGTAGGAACTGATCTACAGAGGCTGCATTTGTTTTATGGATTCCATTGCCTCTGTTTGCATCAGGTATTTTGCAGGAACTGTTAAGGTGATTTCAGGTTCTCATAAGTTTGTGTGCAGGGCTGTGGTTTTAATTGCAGAGTACCTGCAAGACTCTTCCAGTTTCTAAGTGCTGCCTAATGAACTCTGTCTCTTCAAGAAGAGTCTTAGTAAGATGTTTACCTTTTAGTAAAAGATTGATTTCAATGTGAGATGTCCATGGTGGTGTGTGTGGGATGTTCTGTGTTTTTCTTCCAGCAGCTCCTCACCAGACCCTGGTGTCTGCAGTGCATAGATCCCAGCACAGCTTTCTGCTCTCTGTGCTTCTCACTCAAATACCTTAGAATGTTTGATTGCAAAGTAGTCAACTTGGTTTTGTAAGTTCTACCATGTTCTTGAGTCTGCTTGCCAAGAAATAGAAGATCCAACAGTACAAGTTCCTGCAGAAATCAGAAAGACTTGTCTAATACAAAGCATCTGTGGCTGAATTTTCCTAAGGAAACCCACTCCTCAGTTTACATAGACACTTAACCAGTGAGAGAAAGTTGGTGATTACATGAGACACTGAACCACTATCCTTGAGCCCATGAAGATGGACAGAGGGCTCAGAAAGGTTTAGATCTGTGACAGATTTCTGAGAGACAGCAAGTGATGATGCTTGAGCACTGATGAGAGATTTTATCCAAAACCTGATATATTAGAGGTGTTCAAGCACAAATGTGAAACCAGCTTGCAGGCTGCTTTAAAAACATCAACAGCACTTTGAGCTTGGTTAAGTTCCAGCGGGGTAGGTGTGCACCTCCATGCTCTGCTGGATAGTTTCCTATAACTAAGTAGCCTTGCCTGTGTGAGGGTGCTCAGGAAAGCTGTTCTGAATTAATTTCTGAAGAGAATGAGTTAAACAATTTTCATTCCTTGTGTGGACACTTTCTTTCCAGATGAATTCACTAATTGTCTGCTTAACTTGTGTTTATTTTCTTGAATCTCCTTCTCAAAATCCACTTTTAAAACCACTTAATATGCTGTAACAGCAATGCCAATAATGGCTTGGAGTTATCAAATTAATTTCTGAGGGGGTTTGCTTGTTATGGATGTACTCAGCAGGCTGATTCTTCTTATGAAAGTTCATCATCAAGCTATTTAATGCTTGAACAACTTTGATAATTACACAATTATGTATCTTGACTCTGTTCTTTATCAGCACTTCCAGGTGGCTAGGAATTAGTTTGCTCTGGGCATGGCACAGGACCTTTGTAGAGGAATTATACTGCTCAAAGAAGTTGTCTGCATTTTCTTTACAGAACTGGCATGTTATATACATAGGACAACCTACTGAAGTAGTCTTTTTAATAAATAAGGCTTCTGTTTCTTTGGCTTGTCCTGCAGATGCTGTTGAAAAAGGAAAGAACAACATAAACTACCTGAATAACTTTCTTGAAGCAATGTTGTTCTGGGAGAAATCAGAGGGTGAAAAGAAGGTAAGAGAGCAGTGATGTTTCTGAGCATGCTTTGGGTGCAGGATGGTTCTTTGGCTTTGAACAGAAGTGTTGTGCCCAAAGGCAGTACCATTTGGTAATAAAGGAACTTAGGCAAATGCCCTTTAAGGTAAAATCTGTGATCCTCAGGAGTGCAAGGATGTTAAGAGGTTATCACAGAATGTTAGTGCTTGGAAGGGACCACTCCAACCCCCCTGCCAGAACAGGATCACCCAGGAATGGGAGTTTTGAATGTCTCCAGAAAAGGAGACTCCACAACCTCTCTGGGCAGCCTGCTCCAGGGCTCTGGCACCCTCACAGTGAAAAAGTTTTTCCTTATGCTCATGTGGCACCTCCTGCTCCAGCCTGCCCCAGTACCCCTTGTCCTGTTGTTGTACATCCCTGAGCAGAGCCTGGATGCATCCTCCCTATGCTGCCCTGCACGTCTATATTGGCATGAATGAGGGCAGCCCTCAGGCTCCTCTGCTCTCAGCCCCAGCTCTCTCAGCCTGGCCTCACAGGAGATGTTCCACTGCCTGCAACAGCTTTGTGGCCCTGCACTGGACTCTTTCAAGCAGTTCCCTGAGGTCCTTTTTGAACTGTGGGGCCTAGACCTGGCACAGTATTCCAGATGCAGCCTCACCAGGGCAGAGTAGAGGGGGAAAGAGAACTAGAAGGGCAAAAGCCCAAATGGAACTTCATCTGACTACTCTTGTAAATGGCACTAAAAAGACCTTTCTCCAAATACATTAGCAACAAAGACTGTTGCTCTCTGCAGGCCTGCTCCAAGTTGTCTGTGCAGTCACCAAATTACCATTAACTGAGTTTTGCATGATTTGCCTGTGTATAGAATGTGCAATTTAGTTTTATCCTGTGTAACTCACTTTTCTACCAATCTCTGCACGTACTTTCTAAGAATTTATTAGAAAAAATTGCCCAGCTGGAAGATCTGTGTGCCAAGAAGGAGAAGTTCATTCAGTCCAACAAAATGATAGTGAAGTTCCGTGAAGACCACATTGTTCGCTTGGAGAGACTGCACAGGGAGGCTGGTGGGAGCTTATTGCCAAAGGAGCAGGAAGGTCTCCTCGGTGAACTGAGGGAGGAGTTGCAGATGCTCAGAGAACAGGTAAGCCTTTGGGCTTTCCCTTCTACAACTTTTTCTGGTGGGAATAGCTCATGTCATGCTGTGTGGTGGGTGGCTGCAGGTGTTTTAGGCAAGAGGAGGATGGGTGCTGGGTTCCTTTGCAGAGGCAGCTTGCTTGTGTTGAGTTTCCCTCCCTGCATAACTGAGCTCCCAAGTGAAGCAGGGAAAACATGCAGAGGTCAGGACACTGGAGGACTACAAAAGCATTCCTGTGGCATGCAGGGACAGTGTTAAGAAAGCCAACTCAAAGCTGAAACTGAAAAGGGATGTCAAGAGCACCAAGAAAAGCTCCTACTGCTTTTTTGCCACTGAAAGAGTAACCTCAAAATGTAAGCTCGCTGTCGTCCAGAGCAGATTCCAAGGGAGGTAAGAAAGCAAACCAAAGTGGGTGCAGTTTTAGCTGCCGTAGGGCACACCTTTTCCCCTCTTGCATTGCAGTTTAATGCTTGTTAAAGGTACAGAGCAGCAGCTAGGTGTGGGTAGCATTGTCTGGAAAATGCCAGCTGCTGAGTCCCACCCTGCTCGTCACAGCTGGAGCACCACCCGCGCGTTGCCAAGTATGCCATGGAGAACCACAACCTCAGAGAGGAGAACAAAAAGCTGCGCTCTTTAAAGTCAGTCAGAAAGGCTCAAGAAATCGATGCTCAGACCATTGCAGAACTAGAAAAAGCTTTTTTGGAAGCTTCAGCCACAGAGAAGAGTACTGGAGGTAAAGATCTGCTGCTGTTTTACTGCTAACTAAGGTTGGTGTGTTTGTGTTGTGTGCAGTCTGGTGTTGAAAAGGTCCGTCTTGATGTATTTTGTCGTCTTCAGTGTGGTACCCAAGACTGATAAAACAGGTTTATTCACCTTGGCCTTCAAGCAAATACAGCAGTGGGGAATTTGGATCCTGGTGCATCCTGTGAACAGCAGCCAGAATCTCTTTCTCGTGTCCTTAGTTGTCATGAAGACCGCAGTGAAATTACTCGAGTTACTTTCCTGTGACCTGTTGCTAGTACCTATTTTCTTCAGTCAGTTGCTGTGGTGCTGTCCTAAGGCCTAGTAATGGTTTCTGTGTTCGTAAAGCTGAAGCTCTGCAGGATACTCTGGTTTCAGAGCATGCATCTGTTCTTTAGGTCATCATTCATATTGCACCACCACAGCAGTGGAAGGCAACTCGCTGGCGTCTGTTGAGAAGCTGAAAGCTCGTCTGCTGCAGACTCAGAGTGAGCTGGCAACTGCAAAACAGGAATATGAAGAATTCAAAGAGCTGACCAAGTGAGACAAAACACTACATAAATGCCTTTAAATAATTACTTTATCTTTAAACTTAGTCTGGGCTCCCAAAAATACAATCTGAGTGTGTTCCTGGCAAAAAGAATTCTCTCTTCTTGTTTTCACTAAGAGCAGCACAAGGCAGTATGCAAGGCCTGACTAATACCTCCATGTATCCTTATTCCTGTGCAAGTGTATCTTATGGCTCACCTTGGTCCAGCCCATTTCTAGAACATTCATCTGTTACTGGACCTTTGTGATGTCCTCTTGGCTCACTTGGGCAGTTGTACAAATCTGTGGTTTATTCTTAGCTGTGTAGCAAACCCATGGCCTGTCTAAACCATCCTGTTAGCTGCTGAGTCCAGCAGTTCAACGGTCTAGCTGTTGTTCTGGCACCTTAGTTACAGCAGTTTCTTTACGTCTTGGAATTACAGAATGGCTCAGTTTGGAAGGGACCTCAGAGCTCAGCTGCTCCAACCTCCCCACCATGGGCAGGGACACCTCTCAACTGGACTCAGTTGCTCAAGGCCCCATCCATCTTGGTTTTAAATGCCCCCAGGGAGGAGACAGCCACAGCCTCCCTGGGCAGCTTATTTCAGAGTCTTCTATTACTTTGTTTTCCTGGCCATTCAGTGTATTCCTACTCTATGTATTTCCTGGTTTGTGCATGTCTTGCTTTCTTGATGGCATGCATGCACTTCTGTTATCAGTTACTGTTGCTGCCTTAGTATCCCACACTTAGAAGTGTGCTTTTAAGCCTCTGCATTTCACTGGATTTCAAACTTGTCTCCTGTTTCAGAGTAACTGGGTGCTTAAGTTTCCATGCAAGTGTAGCTCTGTGCTGTAACTGACTAAGCAGACTAAAACAGTTTCACGGCATCAATGTACACTATTTTCTATTGGCCAATAGCAGTCACAAGTGAAGTTCTGCTCTGTACCTCTCAAGCTGTCTTGCAGATGCTGGAAAAAGTTAGGGAGAGGGAGGGATAGCATTACACTGCCAAAAGATGAAGCGGTGCATTTCCTTTGGGCTGCAGAGGTTGGCCCTGTGATTGTCAGAGAGGCCAACCAGCACAGACCCAGCGTGCAGCTCTGCAAAGCACTAAGGACAATTGTTCTGAAATTTCTGCTCAACTGTTGGATTTCAGTTAAAGTCCTCTTAGAGGGCAAAATAATCCTAACAGAGTAGCACTTCCAGAAAAAAAATCTTTAAAGGATTTTCTCTAATCCTGGCAAGCACCACTTCAGCCTTGTCATATAACTGGATAACATTTTTAAAGCTTCACACCATATTGGTATGGGTGATAGCACTTCCTCATGAAAAGAGTTGCAGAGCTCTCAGCTTATTTCTTCCCACATAATGTTTTTCTTCTGACAGTTATCTGCCTGCTTGCACAAATAAGCTTCTTAGTTTCCTAATATTTGTATTTTTTTCTAATACTGCACTGGTGCCTTTCTTCTTAGAAGAGTGTTTGGGCAAGAGCTCAGCTGCGATTTCCTCACTGACAACACTGTAGCTTGTTTTTACTGGTGGGAGGGTGCAGTGCTGGGGTCATTTTGACAGTAGTAACACACTTCCTCAACAGGAAAAAGCAGATGGAACTGGAATCAGAGCTTCAGTCCCTTCAGAAGGCAAACTACCATCTGGAAAACATTCTGGAGGCAACCAAAGCACACAAGCGCCAAGAAGTCTCTCAGCTACATAAGCTGCACAGAGAAACTCTGAAGGTAGGAGAGTTTGTCTGAAAGCAGCCCTGCTCCCGAGCTGGGTGAGAGCACAGCCTGTGCTTTGTCTGATCCTCAGCCTTGTGTTCTGCTGTGTAATGCAGCAGTGAAAACCAGGTCTGCTGCTGCTTTCTGCTGAGATGCTGCTCCTCAGCTGACAAATCCGCGGAGGGCAGCGGCTTAGAACTGGCTGCTTTGAGCTCTCGCATTTCGTTATTCTTCTCCTAGAACCATGCAGTGCAGTACCATGCAGTGCAGTACCATGCAGTGCAGTACCATGCAGTGTCTTCTTTCCACCTTACAATTAAAGACTGCTTTGTGATCTTCCCGACAGAACATAACCACTCCCACCAAGGCTTACCAGCTCAGGTCACGCCTGGTGCCACGGATAAGCCCAGAAATCTTAGATTTTCAGTCGGGAGTTTTCCAGCCTGCTGAAGAGCTCCTGGATGACATCTTGAAAGAGCCACTCCCCGCAGAGATGAACGAACAGGCCTACGAGGCCATTGCTGAGGAGCTCAAAGTGGCACAGGTGAATGTTGGAAATAAAAACTGCAATGTGTGTCTCTCTCCCTCCTGAAGCAGAAATACTTTCCTCTCACCACATCTGTTCTAATGTGCATGGCAGACTGAAGCACTGAATGTGTAAGGCCTGACTGAGCAGTTCTCCAATTATCTATGGCGCTTAGGAGGGTTTACAATGAAAGTAATGACAGGGATTTGAGAGTTGGGTAACAGAGACACTGTGAGGTACACAGAACACTTAAACTCTTTATTGATTTAACCTGATGACTTGTTTCTGGGGAAGCTTCTTGATAGGTCTGTGATGGAAGCGTCATTTGGAGCAATCCTCAAGGCTACCATAGAATACTTCATTATTGGAAGAACTCTGGCCAGTGATGCTGTCCCCCAGTATAGCTTTACCTAAAGGGCAGGGAAAGCCTTTGCTACAGAAGAGTGCTACAAAGTTATGTGAACTACTCTTTAGAAGCTGGAACTGACTTTAGTGCATGTAAAATCCTGGCACAAGAGCCAAACCCTCTTTGATGCTTACCATAATGCAGAAACTCCTGTAAGGATTGAGCTTCTGTGTATGTTGTATCACTTCTTTTTAAAGCCTTGTTTCTTCAACATCAGTGTGTGTCTAAAAACCAAGTATTTACTGAACTCAGCCCTTGTGTGTTCTGGTGGTTAAGTTAGCAGGAGGAGGAATCAGCTCCTTCAGACACCAGGTTATTTTTGAATGTTCTGTTTTCTCTTGGTTCAGCTTATAAAAAAAGCAAGCAGTTGGCATTTTTCTATTTAATATGCACAGCCTGTCATATGGTGTGTGAGAACGACTGGAAGATGGGTGCTCTAATTTTGAGTGTCTGGTGTGTTACAGGAGCAACTGAGCACAATGCAGACAAAACTGGATGAAGAGGAAAGCAAGAACATAAAACTCCAGCAGCATATCAACAAACTGGAGCATCATTCTGCCCAGATACAGGAGGTGAGGCTCTGGGTGTGACAAGGTGCTGGCTGCTACTGGGCTATCTAGTGAAGTCTGCAGTGTTACTTCATAGGATCACAGAATGGCTCAGCTTGGAAGGGACCTCAGAGCTCATCTTCTCCAATCTCCCCACCATGCCCAGGGGTGCCTCTCAACTGCAGTCAGCTGCTCAAGGCCTCATTCATCTTGGCCTTGAGCATCACCAGGGAGGAGGCAGCCACAGCCTCCCTGGGCAGCCTATTCCAGAGTCTCACAACCCTCACACTGAAGAACTTCATCTCCAGTCTAACCCTGCTCTGCCTCAGCCCCAACCCATTCCCCCTTGTCCTGTCTCTAGACACCTTGATGAAAAATGCCTCTGCAGCTTTCCTATAGGCTCTTTTCAGGTAGTGGAAAGCAGCTCCAGTGTCCCTCCAATGTCTTCTCTAGGCTGAGCAACCTCAACTTCCTCACAGCTTTATTGTCTTCTTCCCAGATGAATCTCATTTCTGAAGCATATCTTAGGTCCTAAGCTGTGGTTTGCTTTTAAATGAACTTCTGTTGTGAGATATTTAAAGACATTCTCTTATTTGGGGTTTCTTTATTCTGCATTTCTATTTCACCAAACAGCAAATTCAAAGGGAAAAAAAAGCATCTTGTGTTTATAATCAGCTGATGAAATGCTGTACTGGTATTATTACAGCCCTGTGACTTGGTCACTTCTACATTTTCACTTAATTTTTACTTCTCCAGCTTCTTTCATCTGAAAGGAATGAATGGAGTAAAGAGCGCCAGGAGCTGCTTGAACAGATGAAAACACTTGAAAAGCAACTTCAGGACAGTTTAAGCAAGACTGATAGTAAGTGTTTACCACTGACATTGCATATGAAGTTTTGGGGTGTCTTTGTGCTTTGAATCAGCACCAACAATTCCCTGAGTGTCTCTTTGGGTGCTTAGTTCTACTGCTTTGATATTTTATTTTTTTTTCTTTTAACCTCTTTTTTAACATTACAAAAATCCCTACTTCTTACAGAATAGCTTCTGTCTGCCCAGTCTCTCACACTGTACAATGTTCAAACTTCGCTTTGGATGTGAGGGGATGTTTTTAAAAGAAAATATCAACTAAAAAGTGAAGGGAAAGTCCCCTGCTGGTGGATGGCAATGCAGGGATACTGTCTGCAATGCTGTGGTTCTGCCTGGAGTCATTAGGTCCTACAGGCAAAGTTTCAGTGATGTTTCACACATAAGAATCATTTTGTGACCTTCAAGGTTCATAGAACCCTAGAATGGGTTGGGTTGGAACGGACCCTAAAGAGCATCCAGTTCCAAACTCCCTGCCAGGGCATGGACACCTTCCACTAAACTAAGCCGGCCCAGGCCTCATCCAACCTGCTCTTGAACATCCCCAGGACAGAGGCACCCACAGCCTTCCTGGGCAGCCTGTTGCAGTGTTTCACCACCCAATTCCACTGAAAATGTGTCAAGTTCTGTGATCCCTTTGCCAAGATATTCTGTAGTGTTACACATCTTGTATCCAGCACAGTTTTCTCAGTAACATAGAAATTGTCTGTTTTTTGACAGTATTAAAAAGTGAAGTCAGTGACTTGCGCATCGTCCTGCAGTCTGCAGACAAGGAGCTGTCTGCTGTAAAGCTGGAGTATGCTGCCTTCAGGGAGAAGCAAGACAAAGAGCTGAGCCAGCTCTCTGGCAGGCACATGGATGTGCAGTTCCAACTGGACAGTGTCAGGTGTGTTGTGTAGTTGGGTCAGCACCCCAGGTATGAGCCATGCAGATGTAGGTGTGAGGATCACTGCAGAAGAGTCTTTTGCCCAAAACTAAATTAAAAAATGCAGTTCTCAGAAGGGTGATTGGAATCTATAGAATTTTGTAGATAGTAGATTATTTCTAAGGATTGGAAAGAGAACTCTGCCTTCTCTGGTGCCCTTCATAAATTGGTGGTTTCTAAGGTTGAGGGAAGTGTTCCCGTTTGTGCCAGTCTCTGCTTTCTAACAACTGCACTCTGGTTGTTAGCTGAAGATTATAAAATACACTGAGCAGAGCATTTTATACTGAAGCAAACCCTTATTATTGTGGTGGGGGTTGGGTTTTGGTGTTCTTGTTTTTTTTTTTTTTAACTGAAGGCTGGAACATGAGAAGATTCTTGAAGAAAAAGCCAGCCTGCAGGACGACTACGACAACCTGCAGGAAGTAGCCAAGTTTGAGACGGATCAGCTGAAGCAGCAACTTGAGGACAGAAAACAAGAAGCAGAAGCAATGAAAACTGAGCTTTGTGTAAGACAGTCAAAGCTTTCCAAGGACTTTGACTACATGAGCAACTTCTTTTACTCCTGTTGTTTTATCATCAGTAATAGACACCACAGCAATAATAGTTAGCCTGGGATTTCATCTGCAAGACGTCCCCATAATCCTTACACAGTGCAAGGTTTTCTGCTTCACAGAATGGTCTGGGTTGGGAGGGATCTCCAAAGGTCATCTAGTCCAACCCCCCTGCAACCAGCAAGGACACCCTCCACTGGATCAGCTTGCTCAGAGCTTTATTGAGCCTGACCTTTGGTAGATCCTCCAGGGATGGAGCCTCGTCTACTGACCTGGGCAAACTATTGCAGTGTTACACCAACCTCATGCTGAAGAACGTGTTCCTCACATCCAATCTCCATTTGTTCTGCTCTCCTTTCCGTTTGCCCTAGTCTTGTCCCTGCAGGCCTTTGCAAACAGTCCCTCTGCAGCCTGCTTCTAGCCCCTTCAGGTATTGGAAGGCTGCTGTTAGATTCCACTGAAGTCTTCTCCAGGCTGAACACTCCCAGCTCCCTCAGCCTGTCCTCATAGCAGATGAGCACCAGCCCCCCACCCCCATCATTTTTGTAGCCCTTCTCTGGACCTACTCCATCAGGTCATGTCCTTCCTGTATCGAGGGCTCCAGAGCTGGACGCAGTCGCTCTAGGTGAGGTTTTACCAGAGCGGAGGGGCAGAAACCTCTCTCTGCACGTGCTGGCCACACTCTCCCCTCAGGCTGCAAGAAATATCCAACAGCACCCTGAAGTAGTAGGTTTTCAGCTGAAGAAATGGCTGTGGAAATGTTGCTGGAGGTGGGTTAATCAGGGAAGGAATAAGAAGGTGTTTTGGAAAAGACTCCTGACATTGAAATGCAGGTGGCCTTTCATCTCATGCAACTGAACGTTGCTCAGTCTTTACAGAGCAGTCTGTTAATGTTCCCAGTGGGTGTGATCTTGTTAAAATGATCTACAGCTTTTTGTGGTGGTCACCGTCCTGCAGTTGAGTCGAGGCTGTCCTTGAATGCCTGTCAGACTGCAGTGCCTGCACAGCAGCAGGAAGGTTGCTCAAGGGCTTTTGCAAATGATTCTACCTGCTTTGCCACCCTCTACCCGGAGCCTGCTCAGCAACTTGGCTCCAAGTTTTCCTTTTCAGTGTCTGAAGGATACTGACAGATTGGAAACTCTCCCTCTAAATGTCTTACAGTGTGACATCTTGCACTGCTAGGTAGAATTTGAATTTCTATTAATTTAATCAAGTTCCTGCCTTTGAAACTGTGGATATCAAGGAATATTCTAGCTGTAAGAAATTGCTATCAATGTCAGATGAAAAGTGTTGGTTGGTTGATGTGAAGAAGAGTTTACTTCTGAACTGGTTTGGGACAAAGCTGGAGATCTTTCTGTTTCCATTTAAGGCTTTGTGGTTGGTTTTGTTTTTCAGTCCTTATAGGAGTTAGGATTATTTTGGTTGAAATTAGTCTCAAGCCCTTTCCTTGTAACTGGCTATAACAGCATCTGTTCTGATGTTCTAGAACCTTTTGAAACTCCTGAAAACAGAGAAAGAACATAATGAAAAACTAACCTTGCAATTACAAGAAGACAAGGAAAACAATTCAAAGTAAGTTTTGATTAGTGGTGGGGTTGATTTCCCTCTGCCTTCGCTTAGTCCCATGCTAGGTTTGCATTCAGCTGGGATCCTGCCAGTAGTGCTGGTTTGACCTTGCAGGGTGGAGGTAATTAGGTGAAGGGGGTTTTATTTTCTCTAACTTAGAGCAACACTCCATTTGAATGCCTTCAGTTAAGAAGACATGTCATTTCATTGCAGTGCTGGCTCCTCAGGGCAGGTAACGCTGCGCTCCTGAGAGCCATGCATGCTTGCAACTAAACTATTCAGTAGCCTTTCATATAGCAATGAGAAGGGAAGGGGATAGATAGTGCTTAAAAAAGAAGTGCAACTAAGACTAAGCTTCTATGACTTGGTTCTTGTTGAAGCTCTCAGGTTCTGATTACGTTTCTCAGCAGAAATCTGTTTCTTCTTCAGGGAGCTCTTGAAAATCCTGGAAAAGGCCCAGGTGGAGAAGCCATGCTCTGAAATGGTGACCCAGTGTGAGCAGCAGGTACAGCAGAACCAAGTGTCTCAGCCGCGCGGCGAAGGCTTTCCTTCGGCACTCCCAGCAGTGGTGCTGCTGAACCTGCTCTTCTGCTGCTGAGCAGTGCAACACATGTAGCGTGCTCAGGTTTCAGATGGCTGTGTTAAGCTGTGGTGAACAGCTTGGTTCTTGGTGTTTCTTTTCCTGGTTTTGTGCTTTACAAAGCTGCTAAAGTAATTAAGTCTCCCCTTCGTGATGATTATTTCTTGTAGGAAGCCAAACTGCAGAGACTGGCACAGGAGCTGGCTGCTGCTGAAGAGCTGATTGTTTCCCTGAAGAAGACCAATGATACTGATAAGGTTGTTTTCTGCTACCAATGCCCACTTTGGGGGGGTAACTACTTTCTGTAGTAGAGTTAAACACCCAAAGCCTCTCTGGTATGCTTATCTGTGCTTCTGGGCAATGTGGGTTGTGTATCGAGGGGAAATAAATCCTGTTCTTTATTGGCATGGAGTTTGCAGGGTGGTAGGAAAATGGTTGACTTATGGTTAAACCCAAGCAAAAATCAGCATTAAGCTGTCTACTGGAGAAGTTTTCAGTGCATTAGCAAAGCACAGCTCCCCTGATGATTACCAGGGCCTTCCAGCCAGTGCCATCTTGTCATGACCTGAAAGAATAGGTGAGAAAGGTGATGGACTGCAGCCATCTGTTAAGAAAAGTGAAGCACTCTTCCATTAAAGGACTGCTCCAACGTTTGGAAAGCTTAGGTAGCAAATGCTCCCATCCTCCAGGCATTTATGGTGTATGCAAAACAAATGTAAGAAATCAGTGTGTTTGCAGTCCAGTGTGGTGCTTCCAGTCCTGCTGCTTCCACGCTGAAATGAAGCACTTGAGCCCTGGGAGGTCAAAAGAATCTGGCACCGTCAGTGCAGCAGTGCTGCTTCAGTGTGTCTTTGTCCTCTACTGAGGGTGCCAGAACCCTGGAGTAGGCTGCCCAGAGTGATTGTGCAGTCTCCATACCAAACCCACCTGGATGTGTTCCTGTGTGGCCTGCCCTGGGTGATTCTGTTCTGGCAGGGGTTTGGACTTGGATGATCTCTGGAGGTCCCTTCCAGCCCCTACCCTTCTGTGAAACAAATGTAACCTTAACCTAGAGTATCTGTGGTCTCTTGTTAGAAACCCGTTACAGCCTGAGACTAAACCAGAGGGCTACTCCTTCCCTTCTAATGAACACAGCCAGGTCTCTGCTGCTGCTGGTGCTTAGAGCAAAAGCCAATGATGGAACAGCAAATTTCTTCTTACTCCTTTTCTGTGTGTGTATTGAGGCCTCATTTTCAACTAGTGGTTTGAAATTTGGGATTGACAAATTCTACACCAAAGAAAATCCAGTAATAAAATATCTATAACATCTCTATAATATATCAGCATCCCCTTCTTTGTGTTTCAGGAAGTTGTAACTGACTTGATGAGACAGATCCAGGAGCTGAGATCTTCAATTAATCATAAGACTGAGTCCATAGATGGGCTGACAAGAGAGCTGGAGGATATAAATGTAAGTTGTGTCATTCTGAAGGACAGGGTGTAGCTTTCCAGAAGTGGCAGGTCTTACCATGGAGCTCAAACAGCTTCCCTTACTGCAGCATTTGAGAACTTCTCCCTTTTGACACGCTGGAATCTTCTGAACGTTCTATGCCTAAGGCTGTCTTGAAATCTGAACCCTCTTCACGGGGTGGGTAAAGAGCAGTGTCTCTACAGGGACCTAATTCACATCCTGTAAACTGCATTCAGCTGACAGTCACATTTAGATTTGCTCAGAAATTGGCAATCTCAGTAATTGAAACTGAATTGTAAATTCATTTTTGAGGGAGTCATTTTTTATGCTCCTGATAGTGCCGAGTCTGAAAACAAGTATGAAGAACTAAACTATATGTTTAAATAGCTGTGAATAAATGATGCATCTTCTTTGTTAAATCAGATCTGATTGGCAAGCTGATAGAGCAGCCCCCAAAATGCTTTAGATAATGTCTGTGTATGAACTGTGAATTCCAAAGGTCCTTCAGACAAAACGCTGGTGAGGCTGATTTCTCGAGGTGGTGTTTTTAATAAGGGCTGCAGTGGTTAAAGAGGTATTGTGGTGGCTTGTACATATCAATACTCTTTCCATTGTTCTGACAGCTCATCTGTAATGGCATCATTGGCACAGCTGAGCAAGTATGGTTTAGTGGTCTGGCTTTAGTCACTGATGTTAAACATCAGCAAGACCAGTGATAGGTTTATTTGTGTTGTGTTTGCCAACTTCCTTGATTAGCATTTTCCTAAATATTCTAAAACTTAATTCTTTTTGTAGTGCAAGTACAATCTTGTTCTGGCTGCAAAAGAAGAAAGCAAGAGAATCATAATGAATCAGGAAAAGCAGATTGAAGAACTGAAGGAAGCCTTGGAGAGAAGACAAATATCTGATAACATTGAGGTGAAGCTAGCAGTGTCGGTGCATTGTTGTTGTTATTTGTTCAGCAGACCAATTGGATGTGGTTTTGCTTCAACTACTTCCAAAACCTTACCTCATTTTGATCCATACTACAACTACTTAAACTGTTAAAGGCATTTTTCACGAGGTATCTGGCAAATGCTGTTCAATCACCACATTGCTCAACATAAATATTTCCTAAGCTGTGTCATAAAAACCTATGCTGAAAGCCTGGTGTGATTTTGTTAAGGCCACTAAGGAGCCATCAGCTGAATTTAATGGCAGCAGTTGATGATGCAGCTGAGAAATGAAGATGGGTGGAGGGATATATTATGTTTAACATAATCTCTTCCCCTACTGCTACTGTATTCAGTGCCATCTTTGTCTTTACTTATCATTGTAAGTGAAAGCTCCACCTGCTGCAAAGAGATTTAGGAGGTGTTGCCTAAACTGGGATTTGGCCTTTTTTCGTTGCATCTTGTCTTTTTTGAATGCCTTTCCTCTGACTTCTCTTACCACTGTATTGATCCATCAGTCAAAACCACGAGCCTCTCCTCACAAGCCATTTCCACCAGGTCATCTGTCATATTAGATAAGCTTTGTCAAGTCACAGAGCACCAATGTGGTCTTCCAGAGTGGTGTCTGCTTCTCAAAACTTGAGTCGATTTCCACTGTTTAAGAACCAATCTGCCTTAACAGCCATGGCTAAATATGACACTCTAGAATCCAAAACTGAGTTGCCTTTGGATCCCTTTTGTTTTATTATTTATTTTAAGTTGAAGCAACAATTCTTACTACAAGATCATTCTTGAGTGCGTCTGGCTCCTGATAAACCCACCATGTTTCGCCTTGGACTTGGTACTGCTCTTACTGATTTGCTTCTTGCTTTATTGATTGGACAAGAACTAACCCAAGGTGGCCTTTCAAACATGAAGTGCTGGTTCACACCTGTAGGCATGATGCCCCATCAGGCAGGGTGGGACCCCAGCCCCTGGCATAAATCTAGAGGTCCCCACAGAAAAGCAGTGCACTACAAGAGCTACAGCTTGCCTTACACACTATGCTTTCTTTCCTGATTTCTTCCTTCAAGAACTGTCTCTTGTTGCAAGTCTACATTCAAACAGGGCTTGTGTCCAAATGGCTCCCACAAGTCTCTAACTGTGGCTGTGCTGTAGTAAAGTTCTCATCTTTTTTTTTTGTCCTGCAGCCACAACAGTGTATACAGAAAAGAAGCTAAAATAACCAATTTCTGCCACAATTCAGGAGGAGAAAGTGGAGATGCTTGTAGCTGTTAGCAATCTGAGCAACAGTGACAGAACACCTTGAAACAACTGCTTTGGAGAAATAACTTTAACATTTCTTTCTTTGCTCATCCCATGACCTAAACCAGAGAGACCTTCTGTGTGAAGACTTACATCATACCACTGAGCAGTTGACGAGACTGACAGAGGCTTCCAAGAAACATGATTTATTGCTTCAGTGTGCACAGGAAGACATAACAAAGAAAGAGGCTGTAATCCAGGAACTCAAGGAACAGGTGAAATAAGGACCTTCTGATAATCAGCCCTTTGGGAGGAAGCTGTGGTTAATTCTATCTTCTAGAAAAGGTTTTACTTCTCATTTTAGAGCATCTTGTATACAGCACTCTTGGTGAAGACCCGTGCTCCTTCCCACATCAGCGAAGTAGCAGTTCAGAAGCCTTTGAACAAGGCTGGATAACTTTTAAATACTTGGGAAATGCTGTCTAGAGGTGCCAAAAAATGTTTACTCTGAAAGTAAACTCACTGGTGCCTGTAACACCAGAGGAAGTTGAGGTTATAAGCAGGGTAACCTAGGGCATTACTTTTTCCTCTGCTTGACACTTACTCACAAACAATATCATTATGTAATGCAGATAAGAGCTAAGCTCTAGGCACTTAGAGATTTGGAGCTTCTGCAGACCAGAGAGCTGTGTTTAAGCCTTTGTCTCAATTTTAGCTCTGGTTATCACCAGTGTCATAGTGCTACATAATGCCTTTGTGTTTGCAAAGTGCCTGGTAAGGATGATGTTTTGGGGTGCCACTTTCTCCTTGAGCACCTGATAGAGAGGGTCCAGAGAAGGGCTGCAAAAATGGTCAGGGGGTTAGAGCAGCTCTGCTGTGAGGGCAGGCTGAGGGAGCTGGGAGTGTTCATCCTGGAGAAGAGAAGGCTCCAGGCAGACCTAACAGGAGCCTGCCAGTACCTGAAGGGGCTACAAGCAGGCTGCAGGGGGACTGTTTGCAAAGGCCTGCAGGGACAGGACGAGGCCAATGGTTTGAAATGTGAGCAGAGCAGACTGAGATTGGATGTGAGGAACAAGTTCTGCACCAGGAGGCTGCTGGAGCACTGCAACAGGTTGCCCAGGGAGGTGGTTGAGGCCCCATCCCTGGACGTATTCAAGCTCAGGCTGGACAAGGCTCTGAGCAACCTGCTCTGGTGGAGGATGTCCCTGCTGGGTGCAGGGGGTTGGACTGGATGGACTTTGGAGGAACCTTCCAACCCAAACCATTCTATGATTCTATGAAACCAACTATACCAGTAAAATCCTTGTAGCTAATCAAATTTCGCCCAGTTTGCCACCAAAGTTCATAAGTTTCCTCTGCTAAGAAGCCCTTTGAGAGGTAGAATGTGTTAGCAGGGCAAAAAAATCAAACAGAAACAAGAACAACATCCAGCTCAGCTCTGCAGCATGCAGTGTACACAGGCTTTCAGAAATGCTTGTTACAGGCAATTAGTGAAGGATTAGGTTACTGGGTACATTCAGAAAACAATTTTAAAAGTGAAGTCTAAGGCAATCTAAAATAACTTGTGGAGTACTTAAGCTTGCTCAAAACAGGGCTGCTGCTTTCTATAATATTTTTTTCTGTATTATAAGATTTTATTTCTCATTGGGGTTTTTAATAGCTGGACCAAATGACAGAAGAACTGGAGAAAAGGAAGAATGAATATGAACTGAAAATGAAGCAAATAGATTGCTTTGTGGACTCGTCTGCAGTAGCATTTCCTCAGGTATGGCATCTGAGAGGGAACCACTTTCATTGTAATGAAATGTTCAAAGTCACTGAAAAGGACCTAAGATTTCACAGCATGGCTTGAAGCTGGGACCAGACAGGGCAGTGTATCAGCAAGGGTCAAATTCTATTCACCATGGTTGTCAATTAAATGTCTCATGGATGTATCCTGGGCTGCATCAAGAGGAGTGTGGGCAGCAGGGCAAGAGATTCTGCCCCTTTGCTTTGCTGAAACCTCACCTCTAATCCTGCTTCCAGTTCTGGTGTCCTCATCATAAGAAGCACACAGAGCTGCTGGAGAGAGTCCAGAGGAGGCCACAAAGATGATTCAAGGGCTTGAACACCTCTTCTGTGAGGATAGGCTGAGGAAGCTGGGGCTGTGCAGCCTGGAGAAGAGAAGACTCCAGGGGGACCTTAGAACTGCCTGCCAGTGCCTGAAGGGATCCTGCAGGAAGGCTGCAGAGAGACTTTTCATCAGGGTGTCTAGAGACAGGCCATGGGGGAATGGTTTTGGAGCTGAGGGAGAGCAGAGTTAGACTGGAGCTGAGGAAGAAGTTGTTGAGTGTGAGAGTGGTGAGAGTCTGGCACAGGCTGCCCAGGGAGGCTGTGGCTGCCTCCTGCCTGGAGGTGTTGAAGGCCAGGCTGGGTGAGGTCTTGAGCAGCTGAGTCTAGCTGAGAGGCATCCCTGCCTGTGGTGGGGACGTTGGAGGAGATGAGCTCTGAGCTCCCTTCCAGCTTGACCCACTCTGCTTTGTCTGCCAGGAGTTTACTGCCGCCTGCCTCCAATGGAGCAGGGAAAGGTCAACCACTAAAGCAGTTCTTTAGTAACAGTTTGTGGGGTTTGTATCTTTTCACTTGGCAGTGTCCCAAAACTCCGCCGAACTTTGACGTGAGCTTGGCCAAGCTGTTGGAGAGTCACGAGCAGGAAATGGCCGACCGGAGAGCTTCTGCCATCAGCCTGCAGCACCTGGTGCACGAGCTGAGCCGCGAGCGCAGCGCCAAGAACGAGGAGATCCTGAGGCTGAAGGTACTGCAGCTCAGCTCCACAGGCAGCCTGCCAAGCCAAACCAGGCAGAATGCACAGCTCAGCTCTTCCAGGAGCTTTGCTTGCTCTGCCTGTTGGCAGCAGGCAGGGCTTGGTCTGCTCTTTACCTTGGGCAGTACCAAATGGTGACAGCTTGCTAGAGCCCTCCAGTGTCACTGCTCCTTGTTTCTGGATGTCCCATGGGAGCACTGAAACTGCTCTCCCTTAACTCTAAGCCCAGTTTCTAAAGAAACTCTGACTGGGAAGAGTGAGCTGATCCTTGCCAGAGAATTCTGCTTGTGTACTGAGAAACAGCTTTGTCTCTTGTTTTGCTCCAAAGCTTGCAGACCTGAAGGCAGGAATGGCAATTTGGCCATTCCAACAAGTGAAATGTTTCCAATTTAACTTGCTCAGGAACAACTGAGTGAGCTGGAGAACCTGCGCCTGGAAATGCAGGTACTGGTGGAGAACAACAGGAATTTACAGAGCCTTGTGGCAGCTCAGAGGCAAACCAAGAACAGGTAAAGTAAAAGAAAACACAAAACATTTGCCTTAACCTGAAGTAGGTAAGAAAGAAACTCCCAGGCTGTATCTGGAATACAACCTTAGGTATTCCTCATGTCAGCAGAGACAGGCACGACCTTTGATGTGAAAATTGTTTGCTGCCTTGTGACCTTGATGGCCTTGGAATCACCAAACCTTAGGTGCAAATAATGGAAATACTTAGATGCAGTGTGCATGCTCTGACAAAGGCAGATGTGATATTCTGGGAACAGAGAAGTTGGAACCCTTCCAGAACTGTCCAGTGGTGTTCAGTATTCCCAGTGGGAGCATGTATCCAGAGAGCTGTACACAGTTACTAGGTTAATCTGGATAGGATACTGCTTTTACAACTGGTTTCCTCTGAGAAGCTTCACTCATTCTTGGATTTCCTAGTGATCAGAAACATGCTGATGTCCAGTGCCTGAAGGAGGAGGAGATTGCTGAGGAGCGACTTGCCAAGGTACCTTACCCTTCCATTACCCTTCTCCTGTTGGTTGCTGTGAATTAGGAACATTTTCTTCTACCCCCTGGCAGTCAACCAAGTCCTGATTCTAGTGGATCTAAGAGCAACAGCCTGGTACCTGTTTCTTAATGCTTCTGTCTTGAATGCCGGTGAACTGGGGTCAGGTTGCACAATAAGTAACAGCAGACTCACATCGCTAAGTCTGACTCATTTCCAGTGCTGGAAAGTGAAGTTGGTGTCACTTGGTCACTCTGCCAAAGGGAAGTTAATGTTGCAGCACAGGTTGCCACAGATCTCCCAGACAGAAGAACCTCCTGTTAGAACTCTGCTGTGTATGAATGGGCAGAGAGGTATTGCTGTGACAGGAGGTTGGAAATGTGAACCTAGAGCAGAAAGATTAACTTGGAGCAGAGTGGATTGAGAGCATCTCTGAAGAAAGAGCCTTAGGAGTGTTGGTTGCTGAGCAGCTCCCCAGGAGCCAGCAGTGCCCTCCTGCAGCTCAGAAGGCAGCTGTGTGCTGAGCTGCAGCCAGAGGAGCGTGGGCGTCAGGGCAAGAGAGGGTATTCTGCCCCTTGGCTCTGCTCTGCTCAGACCTTGCCCCCAATCCTGCCTCCAGCTCTGCTGTCCCCAGCAGAAGAAGGACACAGAGCTGCTGGAGTGAGCCCAGAGGAGGCCACAAAGATGATCCAAGGGCTGGAGCAGCTCTGCAGTGAGCACAGGCTGAGGGAGCTGGGGGTGTGCAGCCTGGAGAGGAGAGGACTCCAGGGGGACGTCAGAGCTGCTGCCAGTGCCTGAAGGGATCCTGCAGGAAGGCTGCAGAGAGACTTCTACTGAGGGTGTCTAGAGACAGGCCAAGGGGGAATGGTTTGGAGCTGAGGCAGAGCAGGGTTAGACTGGAGCTGAGGAAGAAGTTGTTGAGTGTGAGTGTGGTGAGACTCTGGAATAGGCTGCCCAGGGAGGCTGTGGATACCTCCTGCCTGGGCTGGATGAGGCCTTGAGCAGCTCTCTGTAGCTAAGGTGTCCCTGCCCATGGTGGGGAGGTTGGAGGAGACGATCTCTGAGGTCCCTTCCAACCTGAGCCATTCTGAGCTGTAAGTTGTGGGCAGGAGGATGATTTTTGTAGGACCTGGAAAGAGTTGTGTAGCATCAATTAAATGACAATTTTCAATCTCTAAAACATTTTAAGCATACAAGTATGTAACTAATCTTTCTGAACCTTTGCAGAAAAAAGCAGTGGAGGAGATGCTGAAGATCAAAGCTGAGTAAGTTCCTATATTCATTCAACTGGAGACTTGTATTGACCTCATCAGTACCAAAAAGAACTTTAAGCAACAGAAGTCCAAGGCCTAAAACTTTAAATACTGAGATTTGGAAATGTTTACAGTTCAGCAGGACCCACTGAGTTCTTCCTCTCTCTCATCAGCAAGTGGTGGTAGCACCTACTGCTGTGTGTTCCAGATACACCAGGACAGCACTTGGGACAGGTGGAACCACAGAAACACTTACACTGGAAGGGACATTTGGAATTATTTGCAGTTATCTGTGTTTGGAATTCTTTTATGTGCAGTATCAAACACAAGAGCTGGGAAGCAAAATGAAGTTTGTTCTTCCCTTAGCAGTGCCCTGTAGGGAACAGGCATTGTCTCTAAAGCACAGTTTTAAAGGGGCCTGCCTCCATGTCAACAGCTGGCTTAGTAATTCACTTGTGTGCAGTTTTAATATTTTCTAATTATTTTATATTGGCAGATTAGAAGAAACCAAAACCACCCTGAGGATCAGAGAGAGCACTTGTCTTGAAATGGCTCTGGAGATGGAACGGACCAGAGCTTTGGAGCTGAAAGCATTTCATGAGAAAGAAGAAATCAGATCAAAACTGGAGGAAACTTACGAAGAGAGAGACAGAATTGGAAAGGTTTTACATCAATTAATTGTTTTTAATTTGCAGTAGAGTCTTAATCAGCAAAGGTAGAACTGTTGGTAATTATCCTAGAATGGCTCAGGTTGGAAGTGACCTCAGAGCTCATCTCCTCCAGCCTCCCCACCATGGGCAGCAGGGACACCTCTCAACTAGGCTCAGCTGCTCAAGACCTCACCCAACCTGGCCTCCAGCATCTCCAGGCAGGAGGCAGCCACAGCCTCCCTGGGCAGCCTATTCCAGAGTCTCACCACTCTCACACTCAAGAACTTCTTCCTCAGCTCCAGTCTGACCCTGCTCTGCCTCAGCTTCAGTCTATTCCTCTTTGTCCTGTCTCTAGACACCCTGATGAAAAGTCTCTCTGCAGCCTTCCTGCAGGATCCCTTCAGGCACTGTCAGGCAGCTCTGAGGTCCCCCTGGAGTCTTCTCCAGGCTGCACAGCTCCACCTCCCTCAGCCTGTTCTCGTAGCAGCCCTTGGGTCATCTCTGTGGCCCTTGTGAACTAAGTGGCAATGAAAGAATGCCTCTGAGAATGTTTGGTCCTTTGCTGTAGTTGTATCTGTAATGCTTCCTGTGCTGGTGGATCTCCAGGCAGGGACATCACTGTTGCAATCAAGTGATGCCCTTTTAGAGGGCTTTCATCTAGCACCTAAGGGGATGCAAGGCTAGGACCTATTTTCCTGCATGAACCAACTCTGGCATCATAAGTTTCAACAAACTTCCATGTCAGTGCCTTGACAGTTCTGCAGGAGCTGTCTCATCCCAGGGTAGGAGGTGTGGCTGTGCAGAGGCACACACGATGTGCTTGTTCATTACAGGAAGTGGAGTTGCTGAGGAAGCAGGTTGACTCTTTGGCCGAGGAGAATGGGAAGTTGCTTGGTCATCAAAACCTGAACCAGAAGATTCAGTATCTTGTGAAACTGAAGAAAGAGTATGCAAAACTCACCGAGGTGTGTGGGGCTAGGATACAGGAGGAGAGGGGTGGGCTAGGATATAGGGAGAGGAATGGCTTGGCCTAGAAAAGAGCTGAGTTTTGAGTCTGAGAACTAAAATTCCTGCTCTCCTGTTGGAAAGAGACAAATGCTTCTCTGAATTTGAGCTGTGTACCTTATGGCTGGTCTGTCCTCACAGGCCCCAGCCAAGAGTCAGCCCATTTTATCTCCCCCTGCACAGTGTCTAGAACACTTGAAGTGTGGACACCACTTAGTTAGAAATATGGAAGAAGTGAGGGTAATTTCTTTATCCTTTTCCTGTATTCCAGGAGACCGAGAAGCTACGAGTTGAAAATGCTTACTTGAAAGAGTCCAAGAAATGTGACCTCTATAGACATCCTGATCAGCTATGATGGCACAAAGGAAGATGCAGAGACAGGTTTTTAAGGCACACAGGATCAGCAAGACCAGCTGTCAAACTGGACTTGAGCTGTGCTTTCAGAATGATCAGCTGGTGTAGTTCTTGCATCTTTTCACTGGTACTAACTTAGTGAGGACTTTTACCTGGGCAGCTTTCAGTGACACAGTCACACCTTCCTGTTGGCTTTCAAAGCCTGATTTTGTTTAGGTGCTAGAAGATACTTTGGGAACAGGCCTGGATTTTTGTTTCCTTTTGTGCTTTTATTCAGGTTCCTACCTCTTCTGAAATGCTCCATGTACCCACCAGAGCAGAATTTTTCAAAGCACCATTTCTTTGTGTGGGTTTTTTTGGTGTTTTTTTTTACCTTTTTTTAATCAGCTACACATAGGCTGCTTTAAACAGAGGTTTTTATACTGAAGTTCGTACAATAAAGCACAAATGTGAATTTAGTAAGACTTGTAAATAGTACTATAAATATATTTTGATTTTTCCTCTTCATTTCATCATCAAAATGCTTTTTAGACTTTTTTTTTTTTTTGATTCCCCAATATAAACTTAGAGGAGGCTTTTATATTAGGATTGTAGGAAATTCTTTTAAAGTATTTTGCAAGCAAGCATTTTCTTATCAGACAAACGTTGAGAAACAAGATCTGAAAATATGCAGAACATTTTAGGAGCAGGGCATAAGTTCATTTAATCAGCCTGAAGATTTATTGCAGATAGCTTAGTAGTGGCACATAGTTGACAGCAGTCTCAGATGCTGGTACCTGCCTTTTTTTTTTCACTAGCATTTTTGCTGTTTTATAGAGTACTGCTTTTGTCTACAAGCAAAGGGGCAAAAGGCACTGAAGAGAACAATGTGTGTTGAGTTTCTTCAGCGTTTTGCTGAGGGGAACAAAAAAATGCCTCTGGTTTATCGAGGAATTCTGAAGTTGCCGTACCTTGCAGCTCAGTTTCCGCGTGGAGTAAGAAGCTAATCGTAAGATGGGGAGGCTTTTTTAATATAAACCCTCAGCTAGAGGAGAGCTTAAATTGAGAACGTCTTCCCTGTAGGTTTGATCTAAGAAAGGTTGAGGGGTTTTTTGAGTTGGCTTGTTTCCACGTGGGATGTTTTGGCGTTTTCTTTGTGGGGGGTGGGGGTGCGCGTGTTTGGCGGCTCTTTGGGGAGTGGATGGTTTGCGTTTTCTTTTTCTGTGGACAAACTGGGAAAGTGTTTTTGCTTAGTTCTGACCTCCACTGTTAGTTAACTAATGCCGCTCACTATCGCTCTAGAGAGCGGAGTGAGGTGTGTCGTCTCCCTACAACTGCCTCTCATTCCACTCGCCTTGCCTTGTCCCTGGCCTATTTCCATGCAGACGGCGTCCGCTGCCCCTCTGCCTGGGGAGGCCCCGTCCCTGCTGCCTCCCTCCGTGTATGTCAGCCGCCTCCTAGAGCCGTTTCACAGATCCGTGACAAAATAAAGCCCTTGCGCACAACCGGGCGCGCCGCCCGTGCCCTTTTCTTTGCGCTGCCCCTCGCGGCGCTGCCTGCCTTCCGGGGCGGCTTCCGGAAGGCGCTGGGGCGGCGGGCTGAGAGGGGGGGCCGGCGGGGCCGCCATGCTGGCGGGCGGCGGCAGGGCGGCGGCGGCGGCCTCGGGCCTGCTGGGAGCGGCGGCTGCCGCCACGGCGAAGCTTACGCTGGGCGGAGCGACGGCCGACGGCTGGGTAAGGAAGGAGCCCAGCGGGCGCGGGGAAGACCGCACCGTGCGGGCGCCGCCCGTGTGTGTGCTGCCCGCGGGCTTCCCTGGCGCGGCTCGGCCTCTGGGGAGGAAGGAGCTAGGGCCTGGTGCTTCCTTGTGCCGTTCCGGGGCTCGCCCGGCGCTCCTCTTCAGAGGGATCGGCGGAGCGCTGAGTCAGCGGAGGGCGCCTGGCGGCGTTAGCTGTGCGGGGCTGACTAATGCGCGGCGGTGATGTGAACAGAGCGGGGCCGAGGCAGGTGTGCCGTGGAAGAGAGAACAAATGTGCTGTGGGAACGTTCCGACCCAAGGCCGCCTCTGAGCGCCCTTCTCCAGCGCTTCCATGGGAGCGCAGTGGCTTGGGGTCGAAGGGACCCTCAGAAGTCGTCCAATGCATCCCTCCTGCAGACAGCAGAAACATTCGGCTAGGTCAGACTGCTCAGAGCCCTGTTCAGTCTCTACTGGCATGTTGCCAGGGATGGGGTTTCTGCCACCTCTGTGGGAAACCTGGGACAGTCTCACCATCCTCAGTGCAAAAAGCTGACGTCTGCCTCCTGCCAGGCTAGACCTCCCCTTTCACCTCTGTCCTGCCTTGAAAGGGCTGTCTGCGTCGCGCCCTTTGAGTACGGAACAGCCGCTGTAAGGTCTCCCTGGAGCCTTCCTCAGTTCTCAGCCTGTCCTCACCCCAGAGGTGTTGCAGCCTTCTCATCATTTTTATGTCCTCCTCTGGGCCAAACCCAACAGAACCGTGTCTGTGGTGTGCCGAGGACTTCATTGCTGGGCACAGCAGTCCCGGGTCGGGTCTCAGCAGAATGATGTCTGGTTTACTTCGAAAGAAGGGCGTCGGTGTATTTGAGCATCAAAGGCTTGCCCCGGGGCTGCTGCGCTGCTAGCAGCGCTCCCCTTCTCCCTCCCTTGCGCTGCTTGCCCGTGACCGGCGCAGAGAGGTGGAGCAGTTGGTCTCCACTGCGCTGCTCGGGTGTTGAGTTCTCTCTTGGAATGATGGTCTTTGTCCCACTGGTGTTCCTCAGACCCTGCTGTGTGGTTTGCATTAGGCTGCTGGCCCTTCACCTCCAAAGAAAGGATGTCCTGGCCTGCAGCAGTGAACTCTGACACAGGCATGGCAGAGGTGGAGATGTGCACAAGGTGCATGGGGAGATGCTCAGCAGGCAGAGCGTGCAGGTGATAGGAAAGGCTGTTGGAGACTGATCAGCCCTAGAGCAGGGGTTGTTACTCGCATGGTGAACGGACACTGGGAGGTGAAATGCAGAGGAGAACCCACAAGAGAAACTAGATCTGAAAACATCCACCCTTGCATCAGGACAAAGGAAGTTGACTTCTGATTATTTCTGTTAGAAACTCAAAAGCTCAGGGTTTGCCAATAGCCTGCAGGGTGCTGCAGAGGCATTCTGTAGGGCAGCCACACGACGCAGAAGATGAAGGAGGTATGTGCTTGAGGAAGAGCTACGGGGATGTGGGAGCAAGCATGGCAGCAACCATCACTCCTGCAGTGTGCACACTGAGTGTGGTGATGCTTCTAAGAGGTTACAAGGTGGGTAGCAGGATGCTTAATGGCAGCAGGGATTCCCCGACCAGGACACGTGTCATGACCCAGCCTGAGAGCAGCCTGCCCAGGAGAGGGAACTTCCTTTGAACAAATGTTGTCCTTTCCCTTCTCCCCTGCCAAACTTCATCTAAAATTACTTCTTCCACTTCAGGAGCAATTCTGGATTATCTGAAATGTACACTGAATTTAATCTGCTCTTAGAAAAACAATCAGAACACTAATCCTTGACTCACTGGGCTGGCTTGGCTGAGCCCTTGGCAGGGAAGGAATTTATGCCTCCCTCCTTCCTTGTAGGGATCACCTGGAGATGTTCCTATCTCTTGTCTGCATGCCATTGCTGTGACCGTTCCTCTGCCCATGCCACACAGTGACTTGACCTTCCAGAGGTTTTCTGGCAGATGCCACCTGGAAAGCATAATGTGGTAGATTTCTCTGGCTCTGCAGTGGCTCAAGAGAAGAGCCTATGGGCTCAGGGTCAGTTTTGAAGAGAGCGTAGCTGCTGCAATGCTGGAAAGTAGCTTCGCTCCACCAGTCATAGCCTTACAGAGCCATTCATGTCAGGCAGGACCTCCAGAGGTCTCCAGTCCAACCCTTGCTCTTCAAGAGGTTCCTCGTGACCTTCTCCAGTCAAGTTTTGAACACTTGTGATGTTGGAGAGCCCATGACCCCTGTTCCAGTCTTGGATCACCTTTGTTTTCCCTTTTGTCAGCTCCTAATTTCACTTACCCCAAACTTTACTTGCTGCTTCTTGCCCACTGGTTGAAGCCTGTAACAAGATCTCCTCTTCTAAAGGCTTTTTGTTTGGGCTTTTATTTTTCTCTGTCTTTGTACCTTGGCAGACTCTTTCTGATCCCGAAATCTGCTGCCTCTAGATGAAGCACAGAGTGTTGGTTCCCCCTCTCATTGCTGTGCTCCCAGCTCTGCCCACCCATCAGAGGTGTGAGTAGGTGTGCACAACACCCCCAAAGGAAGGAGTGGAAGGTGGCAGGTTATGAAGCCCTGGTGGCTGTGGGCTTAGACAAGTCTTGCTTTCTCTTGTCTCCCTCTGCTTGTGGGAGTTGTCAGCTGCTTATGATCTCCTCTCGTGGTGTCTTCACCTCGAGTACATGGTACGTGGAGGCTAGGGAGGTGACCACAGCAGCTAAAGCGATGGGTGTAGAGGAAGGCTGAAGGGTGAAGGCTTTTTAGGCAGAGCTGTACATTTTTTCAGGCTGAGGCTGTTAAGTCTCTTGTGAGGTCTAAGGAAGGAGATATTTCTTGAGAACCTCATTGGCTGTGAAGGGGCCTTGGGTGCAGAGGTGGTCTTGTTGGCACCAGATGCTGGAGAAGAACTCTCACTAAGTCTGCTCTGCAGTGAGTGTGTAAAATGAAACCACTCAGCACTCACTTCTCTCCTGGAGGACCCTTTTCTGCTCTCACTGCAACAGTAAGCCAGGCAAGCTCGTGGCAGGTGGTGAGGGCCAGTGGTGAGGTCTCAGCCAATCTGAATTCAGCACTGGTGGGTCCTGAAGCACAGGCGACACTGGCGTGTACCTAGAGCCTTAGAATGGGCTGGGTTGAAAGGGTCATCTGGTCCAACACCCCTGCAGTCAGCAGGGGCACTAGATGAGGTTGCCCAGATCTTGCTCCCAGGTGCCCATGCCTGAGTGGTTGGTGACAATCCCTGGGTTCTTCTTTCTGTGCTGTAGCTCCCCATGCTGCTCCGCGCTGGCGGCGTCGGCTTGGTGCTGGCCTGCAACGCGGTGATGTGGACAGTCTTTGCCAAGGCCCTGCGGCTCTCCTCCTCCTCAGCTGCTGCCTCGGTGACAACCACAGCCTCCAACTTCATCTCCTCCGTGAGTAGTTCCTTCCCCAGGCACTGAAGCCTGGAGGGAGGAGCAGAGGGATGCAGGAATGTTCATGCTGGGTACAGCTGGTCATAGCTCATCTCCTAGTGATAGGAGATGGTAGTGATGGGACTGGGGGGGGATGGAACCAAGCTAGAAATGGGTAGATTCTGACTGGATGTTAGGAAGAAGTTCCTCACCATGAGAGTGGTGAGACACTGGCAGGGGTTGCCCAGGAAGTTGATCGAAGCCCCGTCCCTGGAGGTGTTTAAGGCCAGGCTGGATGAGGCTTTGGACAGCCTGATCTAATGTGAGGTGTCCCTGCCCATGGCAGGGAATTGGAACTGGATGATCCTTGTGGTCCCTTCCATCCCTGACTGATTCTGTGATTTGTAATGCGGCTGGCATTGCTCTGCACAAAGGGAGACTTACAGGCAGACATGAAAGGTTTGTGGTGGTGCCCAAAAATCAAGTCCATGAGGCCCTTTTATTGACTAGAGTTGCTCAGTCGACTGGAGATTGGGCTGATGAGATGTGATGGGAAGGCAGCAAAGCACACACAGACCTACCAGCATCCTGCTTTGGCACTGCTTCCTGGTGGGATGGTAGAGTAGGTCACCCTGGCTTAGATCTGAAACTGTGAGCAGCAGGACTAGAGAAGTGATCGTCGCCCTGTGGTGAAACCTCAAACACTGTGTTCAGGTTGGGGCACCTCACTGCAAGAAGGACACTGAGGTGCTGCAGTTTGTCCAAATAGGGGCAATGAAGCTGCTGAGGGATTTAGAGAGCAGCTCTTGTGAGGAGCAGCTGGGGAAAAGGGGAGGACCTTGTTGCTGTCTTACAGCTACCTGAAAGGAGACCATCACAAGGTGGGGATTGGTCTCTTTTCTCAAGTGAAAAATAGTAGGACAAGAGGGAACTGCCTCAAGTTGTGCCAGGGGATGGTGGGGCATTAAGAAAACATTTTTCATGGAAAGGGTTGTGAAGGCCTGAAACAGGCTGCCCAGGGACATGGTGAAGTGACCATCGTGAAGGGATTTCCTCAGGCACGTTTTCTCTAGGGCCAGCTCTCCTAGCAGAAGATCTCATGGTCCTGGCAGTGCAGACCAGACAAAGCTTTGTCTCTTGTCTCTTCCCTCAGGCTGTCCTGGGCAGGTGTCTGTTTGGGGAGACATGGACGCCGCTGTGGTGGGTCGGCCTCGCCGTGACGCTCTGCGGCCTCATGCTGCTGCACACAGCTGCCCCCCGGCCAGCACAGCTGCCAGAGAAGAAGGAGGTGTGATGGCTGCTGCCAGAGGCACCACGCTCTGCCACCCGCTTCAGCCTGCATCCTGACCGCATGCCCGGTCCTCGGCCGACTCCACATGTGCCAGCCATGGACACGCTAACCCCTGCTCACCTGCCAGGCTCCCGGCTGGCAGAGTGGCACTGTGCCCGTCCTGCTTGGCACAGTGGTGGTGTGGTGGCAGTGGCAGCCTCAGCGAGCGCTGGTGTGCTCTGAGTCGCTGTGGTGGAAATCGGGGCCAGAGGCTTATCAGCTTGCTCCTCCTCTTCACACCCTGAGGCTGTGGAGCTGGCCCGGTTTGAGGAAGGCTGGAAGCAAACATGGTGGCTGTGGCAGGTGCCTGTGCACCAGGACTTTCCCATTGTGGGACCTCTCCCAGAATAGAGAAGCAGTCAGAAGCAGACACTGAAGGCAGCTGATACCTCTGCTCTGCTCTTCCTGACTTTCCTCTCTGCCTCTTCAGATGCTGCCTATTGTTGCCTGTAAGTCCGTGGAGCCTTTCCCTGGCTTGATCACCTTTCCCTGTCAGTCCCATGCACCTTTTAACTTGCCACTGAAACCTGACACCTGCAGTTTCCACTTACCCTTTCTGATGTGTTCCTCCCTGTAAGGTTACCACTCTTTCCTTCAAACCCTTAGCCAAGCTGGGGCTTTGCTCACTGTTCCTGCTGGCTGTAGGTCAAACTATGATATTTGGGACAGTACAGCAACTGCATGTGAAAAGTCAGCTGCTGGCACTGGGAGTGTCCTTGTTCAAGACATCCTCCCCTCCCCAGATGAGCTGCTGTTTGCTTTGTTGTCTGGTAAAATGACATTTCTCAGAGCATTGGAGATTTTGTACCTCTGGGTGATGCTGATTCCTGTTAGTGTGAGGTAATCAAACAGGTCAGGTGTCGACAGGGTGGATGTGTCAGAAATGATCATTTCTGAGGTGTTGACTTCTTTGCCCACGCCTCCTGTTTCGCTAGGAAATTTCTGGGTCACAGTCCCAGTGGAGAAATGCCTACAAGTGTGTGCATCATGCTGGTGGTATCACCTGTTTGCTCTGGGCTTGCCGAGCTGCCTCTGTCTTGTGACCACAGAGAGTGAGTAAGGACTGTGGCATGTGCAGAGAACCTAAGGACTTGTTTCTGTGAGCCTTTGTATCAGAACCTGTCAGCTTTATCATGACTGGCAGCTCTGCACCATGTCCAGCAGGATGCAGAAGTAGGCTTGAGGGTGGAAATGCCACTGGGGTTGTGCTGCCTTCTTCTTCCTGTCAGAGACATGAAAAGTTGGCATTCCCAGGAGGGGCCGGGAGCTGTTTGTTCCAAGTGCCCTGCTTCAGGAGACCTAGGTCATCACATCTGGCAGCTGTGTCCCAAGAGGGGCAAACCATTTGCCTCTCCCCTTGGTGCACTCCCAAGGCTTCCCCTCCAAAGAGGAGCTACATGTGGTGGGGAAGAGGGCCAAGGACATTGAGTACCTGCATGCAGAGCGCAGCTGGGGAGCTCCTTGGCTAACAGCAATGGGACATGCCTGGCCCCCTGGGAAGCTGGGGAGTGACACAGTGACCCCACACCCCTAGTAGGTCTGTGGAGAGGACAACCAGGAGCTGTGCCTTTGTAAGCACATCAAGGCTCTGGAGGCCTTGGTGGGTGACAGAGAAGCGATGGAGGCTGCCAACCTGCCTGCCTTGCCCATGCTGTCAACTCTCAGCCCCCCATAAGCTGTGGCAAGCACCTTCATGCCAACAGCAGTACAAAGGCCAGGCTCTCTGCTCCCCTTCCTTCCTCCTACCAAAACTTTTGCAAAGTATTTTTGAACACGGGCTGCCTCCAGAGTCACCTCTCTTTGTTACAGCTGTCACTGCAGGAGAAGGTCTAGCAGATGTCTGCAGGTGTGCAGGAAATGTGGGCAGCATTTGCCTTGGTAGTGCTTGCTCTAAAGGTGAAAGGCTGTGAACTAGCTCTGTAAAATCACCTTTGTAAATCCTGCAGGGTGGGAACTGGAGTGCATTTTTCCTCTGGTTCCTGTGGGATGAGAAGGTTGCCCAGCAGGATGCATTCTGTGTCAGAGTCCCTCTCCTTTATGCACTCAGGGTTCGGCCCACCTGTGCCCGTGCTGATTGGCAGTGGGGCCAAGGCTGTGGGGGAGGGTGCAATTGCCATGTGACGAAGAGGGGTTGGTGGCATGCGACTGGAGGTGATCTTAACCAGAGGAGCAGGCAATTTGAAAATGAAAACGCTGTGGAAAGCTCAGTGGCTAAAATGTAGCATTTGTAGGTGCTTCAGACCGTGCCCACTCACATGAAAGCTGTGTGAGACTAACCAGCCGCTGGAGCTTGAAGAGCGAGGAGCTCCAATGCGGCTGACCACGGTAAGGTGGCTACAGATTATGCCAATTGTAAGAGCTTTGTTTACCAGGGCAGAAGGTGAATTGCCCTTCTGCAGGAAGTAAATTATGTGCTTGCATGGAGGCTTTGCACACCCAAGCTGAAGAGTTTCCAGAGAAGAGCCTTGGGTACACACTTCTGCTGGAATTCCAGCGAAATAGCATTTTTGTTCACACACCTCTCAGGAGCTGGCAGTTACGAGTCTCCCCCTGCACCTCCCCTCATTGTCAAGCACAGCTCTCATTTTTCAGCATCTTGTTGATCAGATTTTCCTCAGGCAGAGCTATGCTATGTCATGCTTTGAACAACAGAAGCGTGTCCTGCTCAGCAGCAAGGCTTGCAAGGTTGCTCCTGAAGACTAAAGTCAATATTCTTGATTTAATGGTGGGAAGCATATGAAAAATCTGTAGTACAAACAAGGACCCAGACTATTATATTCTAAGGTAAATAATGCCTTGTACACCTCCACAAGGAACAAAGGCAAATCAAATGGTGGTTGCAGCTGACCCTTAAACCATAGTTTGACCGATAAGGAACTGAGACGCTGGGAAATGTGCCTGTTGTGGCTGACAAGAAGCCAGCCAGACTTGGGAGGTTTGTACAGCATCTCAGTCAGGCATGCACCAAAACAAGTGGAAGGGCACTCTGCCCAGCTGATAAGGAGAAGCGGATGTGATAACTAAGATCAGTGTGGATTGCTCTGCTGAGTTTGGTGTGCTGCAGATCTGCACAACATCTGGTTCAGTGCCTTGTGCCGAACCTTCAGAGACCTTAAATGCTGATCACACTGCAAGGGGGTCAGAAGTGCTCTTAGTTCCACTGAAGTATTACACCCAATGGCATGTTCTTAAAGAAGGAAATGGTGTCTCAGTGCTCCAGAAGAGTGGAGCTGTCTGTGGCCTTGGATATTGCAGGAAAAATGTGAGGTGTTTGTGCCTCAGTACACGGCGCTGGTGAGGCCGCACCTCAAATGCTGCCTTCGGTTTGGGGCTTCTTCACCACAAGGAGACCGAGGTGCTGGACCATGTCCAAAGAGGGCAGGGAAGGGGCTAAGGGATCTAAAGAGCAAGTCATGAACAGCAGCTCCCCTCCCGAGGGAACTGGGGCTGTCTAGCATGCAGAAAAGGAGGCTCAGAGGAGATCTTCTCATCTACAATGACCTGAAAGGTGATTGTTGCAAAGTGGGCTTGGTCTCTTCTCCCAAGTGATGAGCCACAGGACAAGAGGGAATGGCCTCAAGTTGTGCCAGGGGAAGTTTAGGTTGGACACAAGTTAAAAATCTTTGCTGAAAGGGTTCTTGAGCCCCGAAAGAGGCTGTGGAGGAAAGTGGTGGAGTCACCACTGCTAGAGAGGTTGAAAAGCTGTGCAGATGTGGTACTGAGGGCCCCCTGGTGCCAAGCAGTGCTGGTCAGCACTTGGACTGGATGGTCTTAAAGATCTCTTCCAACCAACACAATTCTACCACTCTGATTTTCTTTTTTCCCTCGAGGTTTGAGAAAAGTGGCTGTGAGTGGCTGTGCTCATTGCCAAGGCTTCCTAAGCAGCTCCCGGAGCTACTGTCTGCCCTCGAGGTGCTGGGGGAACTTCTGGGGAGTGCCTGGGTGGGGCCTCCTGCTCCCATTTTGCTGGGGCAAGGTGATGCACAGCCTGCTGAGTCCTGCCTGAGTCCTGCCTGCCACGGAGGCTCCCCTGCAGCTCACATGGACAGAGCCATGGCAAGAAGTGAGGGAGGGAAGGGCTGGAGAAGAGTGGCCGTGGGTGGGAGATGGCTGATGGAAGAGGCACGTAGGTTTTGAACCCTCCAGTCTCGCTTGGCTCAGAGCTCTCGATGAGCTGCAGTTCTGTGCCAGTGGGAGTCAGGGCTGGGGCTTGGCTGCACGAGCAGCTTACCTCCTTCCCTGACCCAGGTGGAGCCTCTCTAGTTTTGGAGAGATAAGAGTCAAACAACTCAGCTTGGCACCGTGACCTGCTGGGTGCGTGCATGTCTGAATGCCAGCCAGGGCTTTGCACCCAGAAGCTTTGGCTAAGTTAAGGCACTGCTGAGCAGCGTCCCAGGGAAGAGGCATTACAGATTCCACATCTCCTGCTGCTGAACAGCTCTTTCCTTATCCAGAGAGGAGCTATTTTGAACGACTGTTCCTCTTCAGGACACTCCTGAGTTAGCAGCTCACAGGCGTGGCTTTGCCAGGGACCAGTGCTGCACAAAAGAGCCCTGTTGGGGATGGAGCTACTGCAGCTGCCCACCAAGGTGAGAGCATCTCATGATGCTGTGAAGGCCTGCGTGCTGCGAAGAGGAGTGAGCAGGAGTGTGCTGGCCTGGTTGTTTTTCAGAGAGAGAAGCAGTGCTAAGGAGTCCACCACACAGAAGTCCACCACACAGAACAGCCACATGCCCAGGAGTGGGCCAGAGCCTTTGCACCCATTGTGTTTTGGGTCTGTTCCCATACAGCACAGCTTCTTCCTGCAAACCCCCCTGGTCTAGGAAGCTTCTCCCTTCCTGCTGCACAGCAATTTCAGTCAGGCTGGTGGGGATGTGGTTTCTGACCTGTAGTCTGGAGGCTGTGTACACCTCTGTGTACAGACACCCACACCCACACAGGCAGGTGGGAGAGCTGTAACACCACTCCAGCAGAGAGAAATGTTACTTGAAGACACTGGCATGCAAGTTTCTGTTTTCCCATCTTGACAAGTGCAACCAAACACCTATCTGTAGGTGGGAAGGGTTTCTGTCAGCTTCTGCCTTGTTCTCTGAAGCTGCTTTTCGTATATGGATAAACTATTTTATCCCTGTCTCAATATTTGCACTATTGATTTCCCTGCCCTTACCATTTGTTTTGCAGCCCTCTTTAGGCTGATTTTTCCTTGTAGCTTTTCATATTGTTTGCTGTAGGTGTAGGCTGTGGATGTGTGTCCACACTGCAATCAGTCAGTGTGGTCACCCATGCACACTTGCAGCTAGTTCATAGGTGAGTGGCAGTAGGGTGGGTACGGCCATGGACTAACTGCACCCACTCTGCTTTGGAGCCTTTCCAAGCATACACTGCTGGAGGGGTCCTCCTGCCCCTCACAGGTCTCTGGATGAGGTGGGACAAAGGTGTGCTGAGGAGCAAGTTAACAGGCTGGAACCATTCAGTGTGGGAAAGAAAGGGTCATGGGTTTAATGGGTTGAGACGACTGTAAGGTGTGTGGAGGAAATCGTTTGGAATAGTTGTTGACTCTGTGCCACAAGGATGGGGCTGGAAGGGAAACCAGCAAGCTTCAGAGCCAGAGCATCTCCATCCTCCTGCAGCACCTCACACAGGCAGGAGCTCCTGCCCACAGGGCACCCAGAGCCTGACAGCTTCCTTGGCTTCGAAAGAGAGCAATTCTATTAAAAAAACAAAACAAAAAAAAAAAGGCAAATCCCAGCTGGTGTCTGGAAGAAGTGACATGATAGAGATCTCTTCTGTGGTTTCTTGCACAAAACTCTGAGGAGAAGTGTTCAGCAGAGAAGCAGAAGTGCCTTATCCTGAGTCATGCTGGTCCATACCTAAGGCAACCGTTTCAGGGCTGAAGCAGGCTGCTTCTGGTGCTTGCAGTGGCACAGCTGGACCAGGGTTGAGGGCCAGGCAGCTGTAGTGCTGAAATCCCGGGTTCAACCTTCAGACCTGGTTGCTCTCTGTATCTGGACTGATTTTTCAATTTTGCTGCTTGCATCTCATCCAGGGGAGGGGAAGAGAAGTCACAAAATTAGCTGGAAAGACTTTAACCTTCTGGGTTGCTGTTAAAGCATCTCTGTAGCTTTACAAGATGAACAGAAATCTCTGTTTCTCATGGTGACTACTCCTTCAGGACAGGGAGAGCACTTTGCCTGAGCACCTGTGAGCCTGAATTTGGCGTTTATGTAGTTATGATCTTCATTTTGTCATAGACCCATAGAATGGTCTGGGTTGGAAGGGACCCCCAAAGGTCATCCGTCTTTGCCTTCCCCAGAGCAGGCTGCCCAGTGGTGCTGGCTGGCAGTGATAGGATTTTCATTCCTTCTGGAGGCAGCTGCCCAAGGCTAATCACCTCAGGTCCAGAACTCCGCTTTAGCAATCCATTGGAAAGGAAATGGTGGAATTTCCATAATAACTCTGTTGGCACCAATCACTCCCCTGGTATTTGCCTGTCAGAAACCTCTTACCAGGTAGCTGGGGCCAGATGACTTAGAATCAGTTAAGACCTGGGCTTGGCCATCTTGCATCAACCCCTTGACGTCCGATTGCCTGCCACAAGTTAGCTCATGCAAGGTTAGAAGAGAATCTGCCTGCTGGGAGCATGGGATGCCCTCGAGCCATGGCTGCCAGGCCACTGTCAGGGCCCGTGGCTGGTGTGCAGATCACCCCTTGCAGCAGCACCAGCATGTCAGGATCCTTACGTGGATGGGATGGGTCTTGCCAATAGGAAATTCCTGGTGGGTGAGTGGGAGACCAACGTAGCAACTCGAGGAAGGTCCAGCTGAAAAGAGATGGACTGGATCCTTGGCTGCTCTCCATCTCTGCAGTGCTTCCTTTTTGTCTCCCAAGACTGTTCCCTAGGGTGTGGTTGAGGAGGGACTCACCACAAAACAGACAGCACCCGTGGGAGCCATCCTGCTGTGCTCAGTGGGAGACAGCTCACTGCGCTGCCCCTCGGGACCCCAGCCCGGGCTTACAGCCTGTGGTGCTTGGGAGCTGGGTTTTGGCTGTTGCTCTGACTGGGCATAGAAAACAAAAAAACTAAAGAAAAACAACTGTTGAAGCCTTGGATTGTTGTAAAAATTGCGTGTCAGGACATTACTGTCAGAAAAGGCAAAACTCCATAGCCAGACATGGGGTTGTGAGGGCATAAAAATGTCAAGCCAAGGACTGGGTTACCCTCTGTGGCCTTCCTACTTGGCATGGATACCTGTGGGCATGATCTGGAAGTGTGACCTGTTCCTGTCATTTTTGATATGCAAAATCAACAAGACCTGAGACAAAGAGCAAGCTTGTAAATAGAGGAGCAGCTGCTGGGGAATTTGATTTTGTTTGCCTTTTGTTGCCTTCTGATGTCAGGTAATAAGGTGACTTAGCTTGCAGCAGGTAGGTGCAGATAAGGCTGATAGCCTCTGGTGTCTGATTTTGCAAGCTGGGAAGCGAGTCTCTGAGGTTATTGGTAATCAGCTGGAGATTTCCTGTGAGGAAGATCTGCTTCTGTTCATTAGAAGAGGATGCTCTTATGTAACAGATAAAGTGGCTAACTGTTGGAACTGTTTGGGGGAGAAAGGTGCCACAGGGCTGATGGTTTTCATAGCCTCTCCAAGGAGGAAACAAAAACCACACTGCTGAACCACAAGCAGCCACTCTAACCAGCAAAGACAGAGGAGCTTTGCCGGTAGGAGAGACAGAGCTCACCTGGTGACAGCATGAAACGAGCCGAAACCATCCTGCAGTTGAACTTTTCTCAGGTCCTGCCAGGAGCTGCCTCGGAGGGCGTTTTCAGTTCAGTAGCCTTTGCTGGCAGGGCAGGCTTGTACGAGGCAGGGGAGGAAGCTGGTGGAGCAGCATTGTACCACATGCCAAGTTTAATATCTTCGAATTGAGCTCCTACCAGTGCGTGCAGAAAGACAATGGGAGCAGGCAAGAGCAGCAGCTGCACCAAGTCAAGAGCTGAAATAAACCCAGGAGTTGCTGCAGACAGTGAAGGGTCATCACCTTCTGAGGTGGAGGAGGTTCATGGCAGGGCAGAGCTCACACCCACTTAACTTCTGCAATCTATCCTCGAACTCCGAGGCTCAAAGTGAGGGTCAGGTCACACAGGCTGTTGAAATCAGCCTTTGCAAAACCCTAGGGGACTGGAAGTGTGTCTGTCCCCACTGAATGCCCCGTCAGCACCACTGGCCCTCAGCACACTCCTGGCAGCACTTCTACAGGAGCAGTGTTACCAGCAGCAGCCCCTTCCTGTCTGCACGGTTGTGTAGTTGTTGCAGGACTGCTACCTCGGCACCCTGCTGCCTCCAGCCAAGCAGGGATCTGCTCATGTAAACACTGCAAACTGGAGTAGGAAATTACTGCCTCTGAGTTCAGCTGAGGTCGATTCTCTGATGCTGCAATTAAATGGCAGCTCTAAGAAGGAAACTTGGAGCTGTTGATTGATGAGAAGCTCACCATGACTCTGCAGTTTGTGTGCTGGGCACCAGGGCAAGAGAGGGTATTCTGCCCCTTGGCTCTGCTCTGCTCAGACCTCGTCCCCAGTCCTGCCTCCAGCTCTGCTGACCCCAGCAGAAGGACACAGAGCTGCTGGAGTGAGCCCAGAGGAGGCCACAAAGATGATCCAAGGGCTGGAGCAGCTCTGCTGTGAGCACAGGCTGAGGGAGCTGGGGGTGTGCAGCCTGGAGAGGAGAGGACTCCAGGGGGACGTCAGAGCTGCTACCAGTGCCTGAAGGGATCCTGCAGGAAGGCTGCAGAGAGACTTCTGCTGAGGGTGTCTAGAGACAGGCCAAGGGGGAATGGTTTGGAGCTGAGGAAGAAGTTGTTGAGTGTGTGTGTGGTGAGAGTCTGGCACAGGCTGCCCAGGGAGGCTGTGGCTGCCTCCTGCCTGGGGGTGTTGTTGGCCAGGTTGGGTGAGGCCTTGAGCAGCTGAGTCTAGCTGAGAAGTGTCCCTGCCTGTGGTGGGGAAGTTGCAGTAGATGAGCTCTGAGGTCCCTTCCAAGCTGAGCCATTCTCAGGGTACACCCCCATGGGTTCAGCTAGCTGCACTGTGACGTGCTCTCACTCTAGCTGTGCTGTTCCTGTACCAAAATGCCTTTGCCATCCAGGAGGATGGCAGTGCAGACTGGTAGCAGTGCTGAGGGCTGAGCTGAGCTGGTGGCTTTGTCCCAGTAGTAAAAATATGTCATTGCCAGCACGTAGTCTGGTGCTGACTGGTGAGTGATCCTCTGTCACTGGGGGTTCAGGTGTTCCTGCAGATGTCCTGCCAGATGATAGATGTGTCCTGAACCCTTGTGCCCTGCGCTGTGCCAGGCTCTGGGGACACCCAGCGTACACTGCCAGCAGGCAGGGACATGCTCACGGGGTGGGATCTGCTCCTTCAGCACCTCGCTTGCTCCACTGTTTCAGCATCAGATGAGACAGTGCTAAAGTAAATAGTTGCTGACCTGGATTAATGGAGGCAGGTCGGTGCCTTTGAAGGCTTCCACCCTTCTTCAGGAACATCCTGCATCTGCCTGTGCCAGCCCTGCAGCCTGAACCCTGCTTGGCTGGCCCTGGGCTGCTGCCATGAAGGGAGGACCTGGAGGGGCTGAGACTTCTTCCATGCCCTTTGTTTTCGGGTACTTGAGGACATGCTTTTATCTCTTCGTGCCCATGGTGCTGTTGCCCTGCGTCCCAGCAGCCCTCCCTCCCTGTGAGGTACACTCATCTCTCCATCTTTGGTCATCCTCAGGACCAGGGTGGCCCTGGGACACCTGGGGTCCAGCCACCTCCCATGCAGAGACCTTTGGTACAGCTCTTCAGCAAAGATCAGCTTGCAAACAGCTCCTGACCCACCACACTTCTTGCTCCTGCTGGGCAAGGCCTCGTTCTTCTCTTTCCCCCTGGCTGTCCACAGGGAGGGGGCCAGGCCCAGGGTCCTTGTGCTTTCCAACCCACACACAGAAATGCTGGATCGTAGCCTCCACCTTCAAATGCCTCTGCCCCAGCACGGTGACAAACCCCTGCCTAACTTCAGAGAGAGCTGGGCCTGTGCTGCCAGGGAGCTCTGCCTCTAGAGGGTCTGTGCTGGTGGGCTGCCCAGGGTGCAGTGCCCATGAGCTGGCTGGCAGGGCACGGGTACACTCCTGTTGCTCACCCAGCTGATGATTTTGCTGTTCATCAGCGAAGGGGCTGCCCACTTGTCATCTGCTGATGCAAAGCCACCTGCCCTCTGAGGCGGGATTTAAGTTTCGCTGTTTTTCAAGCTCTGACTATGTGCAGAGGGAGTTGTAGTCATTTTTTTTTTCATGGGAACTTCCTTTCTCTTAACCACCACCCCTTGGCGGGGGATCTGGTGACCTCAGAGCCAGCTGCTGATAAAAAGGGCAGTCCTGCCTGCCTTCTCCACGCTCAGAAGAAAGCAGCAGAGCGTTGGAAGTTGCTGGCACCACAGGCACTTGAGGTCACAGCAGCGACGAGAGCCATGAGCAGCTCCACTGGTGAGTGCTTAATGCTCCCTCGGCAGGCTGCTGTAGGTGTGCGGTTTGGCAGTGCTCCCTGCGGGGTGCCTGGCAGCTGCAGCCCAGGCAGAACCTTTCCTTGCCTCTCTGCCAGCCCCGACTGACACCCTGGGGAAAGGGCTTTCGGTGCCACTGCTGCTCTGCTGGAGACACTGGGACAGGAAAGCAGCTGTGTGCCAGAGCAAGAGGAGTTTCTGTCTTTTGAACTAAATCGTGGAGATGTTGCCTCTTGGTGCCTGGTACCCTCTGGCAGAAGTTTCAGGATGACTGAACAGGGGATTTATTTGGGCTGGAGCTCTGACCCGTGGGTGTCCTGCATGCCCTCTTGTCAGAAAATCCTGCACCTACCTAGACAGGTGCCTTGGCACTCAGGTAGGAGCTGCCGCACCGCAGCCAATGCCTGTGCTTCTGGGGCCAGCCCAACCCTGGCACATCCCAGCCCTGCAGTCTGGAGGGCAGCTGTGCATGTGGGCTAAGTGGTGCCCACAGCAGAGGTGGGAGCAGGGCTCCAGAGCCGTCAGGTGCCCTGACTACCGCTCTTGAGCCCCTCGCTTCCTCCTGTGGTTGAGCTGAACTTTTTCAGGAAGCCTTAGGCAGAAGCATCTTTGGGGTGGAATCTCCTGTCTCTGGGACGCATTCTCACATCCCTAGGATGTGACAGTGGTTACCTGGAGGTTGGGCAAGGATGGGGACAAGTCCTGCTCTCATGTAAAGCTACAGCTGTCAGCCCATTCCTGCCCTCTGGAGTGGCCTTACTCCTCCTGAAGCCAGGCATGCTATGACCACTGCTCCACAGCAGGATTTTTTTAGCTCCGCCATGTCATGCTCGTGGGGAAAAGCCCCCAGATCCTTGCCTGTGCAAAGCTGCCATGTCCTCATTTTTGTTCTGGGTGATGATTGTGCTCCTGAAGCTCAGGACGGTTGGCCAGGCAGGTGGCTGTGCAGTGGAGCCAGGGGGGTTGTGTGGAAAGAGCTCTACAAGTGATGTGCTGAGGAGGTAAAATTAAAACCGCTGCCTTCAGTTTTCTTCTCTAAAAAGGGGAAAAAAGAACAATTCTGACAGCTTTGTGGGTCTGGGTTTGCTTCCTGCCAGCCCCTGGCAGGCACGTTCTTGGGGTGCTAATTGCTGTGCTGGCAGACCCAGTGCCTACACCCAGCCTGCCCCAGGCAACAGGCAGAGCAGAAAGCCAAAAATGGGCTGTGGGGACTGCCCGGGGTGGGCAGGCTGCAGCCAGGGCCCCTGGGATGCTGCAATGGGCACGCCACCGGCTCGCTCCACAGCGTTTGTCGGCACAGCACACGGTGCCAGCCGCATCCCAGGGTGTCAGGAGTGTGTTTGCACAGGAGGAGGGTGCAGCATGGGTGCTGCTGTGGGGGACAGGACTTGGGCACCACGCCCTGCACTGCCAGGGCTTACTCCAGGGCTGCAGTCTTTCTCCCTGTCCAGGAACAAGGAATGGAAGTGCAGTCCCTACCTTAGGAGTGCCAGAAGAGTGGATTGCCCTGAGCCCTGTCCCAGGGCCATCCCATACATTCAGCTCCCTCATCCCCCTGAAGCCTTCTTCTGTCTCCAGGGCTGTCTTCTGTAGCTTCTCAGCCTGGCACCAGGGTCTCTGTTAAGAGAGGAGGATGAATAGCCTCTGTGACTGGAGATTTGCTAAGGCTGAGGAAGATGCACTTCCCCCTCATCGTCTTCAGGGGAGTTAAGCAATTCCAGCTCAGATTCTTCGACACCCACATCCTGCTTTGCGAATCTTCAGCCTGAGGTTAGCAATTGGCAGGCAGGGAAAACCTGCAGGAAAGTTCAATTTGCTGGCAAAAGGTGGTGGCCAGTGCCAACTCCATTCCTTGCTGTGCCCCGGGAAGCACGAGGCCGTTAAGAGAAGTGTGGTTCAGGTAGCTGCTGGGCAGCACAGGGAGGCAGGAGCCTGCAGGGGTTCCGTGGGCGATGGTTCAGGTTGGTGGAGGCTGCGGTCGCTGCCCAGCGCAGGCTGCAGCAGGAAGCGTGCCACTGATTGCAGCCTGCCCCAACTCCAGCCCTGCCTTTGGCAGCTCACGCCACAGGAGCTGCCAGCAGATTGCAGCCTCCTCGGGGTCAGGCTCTTGTTGATGCTCAGGTTAGCAGGGTTGCCTGGTACCGTGCAAATCTGTCAGGAGGTTTGGTGGATTAATCCCTTCAGCTATTATGCCTTTGACTTGCTCATCTCTAAGCTGCCCTGAGCCGATTTCAGTTGTGGGACCCTCCCACAGCTCCATCTGAATCACTCCTGAGCCAGCTGCTTTGGAGGCATTGTTACTCCCTGCTCCTCACATGGAGTTGGAGTCGAAGGGTGTTCAGTGGGCAGGTACAGGGCAGGTTAGACACTGCCAAAGAAACACAGCTCAGCCACGTCCTGGCACGCTGTGCCTTTCCCTGGCATGCTGGGGCAGCCTGCCTGAGCCTGGGGCTGTGAGCCTCCATCCCCACCTTCACCAAGAGCCAGGGGCTTTGCTTGAGCACACCTCAGGCTTGTGCCTCTCAGAGCTCTGTTCCCACACTGCAGCCCTGAGCCACTGGGCAGGGAGCTGCCGAGGCTCTTCTCAACCATGTTCAGAGATGCAGGAGAGCAGCCCAGGAGCTGTAAGTGCTGTGGCTGACAAATCCTGCTGCTGTGCTGGGAATGAGGGGGAGAGAGACACTTGGCAGGGGCTCCTGCTGCAGTCTGAAACGGCAATAAATGATACTACGTTCATTAATTAATTACATTTATTATCTTACACGATACTATTCTTAACAGTGTTCTGCCCCTTCACATGTAGCACCCTCCCCAGACCACCCCCACCACAGGGGTGTGCAGTGGTCAGCACCTTTTATGGACTCCCATGCAAGGGTCCATGACAGCTGCCAGCCTCAAACTCATCCTAGCAATAGGATTCACTCCAGGTCTCTGCATTCATCTACATTTTGGATTATATTGGATTGGATTCCAGTACATTAGTTTGTCTTGCATTAGATTGTGGATTCCATTGGATTCCATTGCACTGGATTGTATATTGCATTGGATTCTGTTACATTCTTTTATTAGAACTATAGAAGCATTTAGGTTGGAAAAGACCTTCAAGACCGTGGAGCCTACCTGTTAACCCAGCACAGCCAAACCACTGCTAAATCATGCCCTCAGTGCCACATCTGTGTGCATTTTGAAGTCCTCTCTAGGGGTGGTGACTCCACCACTTCCCTGGGCAGCCTCTTCCAGTGCTTGGTTACTCTGTATGGCTGAAATGAGGTGGAGGTGTTTAAAAGATGCATAAATGTAGTGCTAAGGAACATGGTTTAGAACCAGAGCAGTTAGACAATGCTTGGACTTGATCTGAACTGACTTCTTCTGTTCTAAATCTTTTACTTCATTCTTATCTTTAAAATGTTTTCCTATTGTATTTTATTGTTTGCTCTGTAATGCAACATGGCACAGTGCTACACTTTGTGCTTCGCTTACTGTCTGGACACTTGGATGTCCTCAAGCCTCCCAGGGCCCCGTAAGAAGAAACCTGTCTGTACTGAGCAATTTACAGCCAAGCTCTCCCTTTTTTCCTTTATTTCTCCCTTGCTGCTAATGGCATTCCAGAGGCCGACCTGAAGGTCACTGGGATTGACTTCCTTAAGAGCAAGAACTGTCCCCAGCACCACACAGATGCCTACAACATCAAGAACCTCGTGGTGCGGCGCGGGAAGCCCTTCGAGCTCCAGATCAGCTTCAGCAGGGAGCTGAAGGTCTCCGACAAGCTGGCGCTGCGCTTTGGCATCGGTAAGTGGCAGGCAGGTGAAACAGGAGAGCCCTGCCAGCCTCTTGCCCTGCCTGGCGCTGCGGGGTCACTGCAGACCCCCCCGCAAGCCTCCTGAAGCTGCTGTGGTGTTTGTGTCCAGGGGAAAAGCCAATGAAGAGCAGGGGGACCCTGGTGTCACTGAACCCAAGGAGGGAGCCAGATCTCAGCGGCTGGAAAATCTCCGTCACCAAGAAGAGCGGCAAAGAGGTAGAGCCCACGGGGTGGGTGGCACTAATGCCAAGCCCACCAGGGGCTGCAAAGCAGATCCTCATCTCCCTGTCCTGCTTTTCCTTTCCTTTGTAATGTGGGGGGGCAGCACCCAGCTTCCCCTCCCTCTCTGCACAGACGCATACAGCCACCAGCCTCGGCACTCGTGCCAGTTCCGTGGCACTGTGCTTGTCCCATGGCTGTGCTGGCAGGTCCATCATGCCACCTCTCCTTGTCGCCCCCACAGTGTCTGCTGTCTGTCACCAGCTCACCCAGTGCCCCGGTGGGGAAATACGCCCTGAATGTGAAAACTGGGAGTACCATTTACAAGCCTGAGAACAGCGAGGTGTACCTGCTGTTCAACCCCTGGTGCGAAGGTGAGTGCTCCTGCAGCCAGGCCCCCTGCTGCTGCCAGGGGTTCTGCCTGAGGGAGCTCTTCCTCCCATTCTTCTTCCTTTCCTTCCCACATGCCTTGCTTTTTCCCCCTAAAGCACTGCGAGCTGCATCCTTGTGGAGCCAGCAGGAAACTGGGCAACAGCAATGAGCCAGCTCCTCGCTGGGGAGCCCCCATTGCATCTCCTCTCACCTCTCCATGCANTAAAATCCAGATTAGAAGAATAACCAGACCAAAAAAAGGTGGTGTTGGTTGGCATCAGTGCCCTGGCTTCCTCTGCTGTCTGCCTGGTGCACTGAAGTGTTTGTGCAGCAGGAAGCTTTTAGCTAAAGTCAGACAGTGGCTGTGCAGCAACAGACCTACAGGAGGAAAGTAAAAGTTAGTCTTAAAGGAAATCCTGCCAGAGCAGGGAAGACAGCCCTGAGTGCTCTGTGCTCATGACTTGGTGGGGATGCTGCTGGCTACCAGCAACCCAGGTTAGCTTTCCAAAGGACTGGATGATCCTCCTCCTGTGCACACAAACCTGAGGGGGTTTTTGCTGCAGGTGATGTTGTCTTCCTGGAGGATGATGCGAAGAGGAAGGAGTATGTGCTCAATGATACAGGCTCCATCTACGTTGGCTCTGCAAACAGCATCTACAGCAGACCCTGGAACTTTGGGCAGGTAAAGCACAGCTGTCGCCGTGCTGGCACTGCCCTCCTTTGCCCTTCCCCCTTCGTTTCAGTGCTGTAGAGAGTGGCTCCAAGCACTGGGATAATCCTGCTGGCTTTGCTGGGAGGCCTCACCTGCCTAGAGCCATCTGCCTGCTGAAGTGTTTTCCCCAGCTGCAGCTGGAGAGTGGGGTTTAGTGGCACAGTTTATAGCCATATCATGAAGCTCTTGGCAAAGGATGTGGAAACTGAGGATTGAGCATTTCTGGGTGGAAAAATTCCCATAAGGATTCCTTTCTTCTCCCCTGCAACACAGCACCTGAGCCATGGAGAGGGCTGGTGGGGAAGGAAGAATTAAATTATTTACCTGTTGCATCACCAGTGGGAAAAAAAATAGGGGAAAACCACTGGCAGGGCTGGCATTGTTCGAGCGGTGCCCTGAGTTGGGCACAGGGCAGGATCAGCCCACACTTGCAGGAAGGGTGTTCCCCCAGGCTGCCCCTGAGATAACTCCAGGAGAGTGGAATGACAAACCTCTCGGGCTGCCGGAGCAGGGTCATTAGCACCTTGTGAGAAGCACACAGGCTCCCTCTCCAGAGAGCCTTCCCCCCCAGAAGGTGTCTGTTTGTTTTCTCTGTTTTGGTTTGTCTCTGATTTCAAGCCGCAGGGCACAGGGAGCCCAGCACAGGTGCTCCTGCCGATGCCTCCTGCAGCAGGGGCCAAAGGGCACTGTCCCTAGGGCTGGTCCTATCCTAATATTTATTCTGCTGTTAAGCACTGAGAATTGCTATTGATACTCTCTCAGGCTTCCTGGGGTCGGATGTTTGACATCTCTGTGAACTCGAGCCGGGGGAGCTTTATCAGCAGCTGCTAATTAGGAATCCTTTGCTGCAATAATCTGCCTCTGTCTGCCTCTTTTTTTCCCCGGGGTTCGTTTTGTACCTGCCTCAAGATCCCCATAAAATTTTCATTACTGCTGTGAGTAACTCGCAGGGCTGGGGGGGTGATGTGGATGCCTTGGGACTACTCACAGCAGCAAAGACTGCTGGGTCAGGTGCCAGCTGCCTGTGCAAGGCACACGAGGTGGGCTCTTGTCTTCAAAGGTCTTCAAGCCCTTCTTGGGGACAGCAGCCTTAGGGAGTCTCACAGGCTTGAAAATCAATATGCTAAAGGAAGTGTGGAAGTCAGGACCTGTCAAACGAGTTCCTCCAAGTACTTCAGCAGACTTTAATCATAGAATCACAGAATGCTAAGGTTGGAAGGGACCTCAAGGATCAGCCAGTTCCAACCCCCTGCCATAGGCAGGGACACCTCCCACTAGCACAGCTCACTCAAGGCCTCATCCAACCTGGCCTTGAACACCTCCAGGGAGGGAGCAGCCACAACCTCCCTGGGCAACCTGTGCCAGTGTCTCACCACCCTCACTGTAAAGAACTTCCTCCTGACATCCATTCTAAATCTTCCCTCTGACACTTCAAACCCATTCCCCTTGTCCTGGCATTCCCAGACCTTGTCAATAGTCCCTCCCCAGCCTTCTTGTAGCCCCCTTCAGATCTTGGAAGGCTACTCTAAGGTCTCCTGGAAACCTCTTCTCCAGGCTGCAGAGCCCCAACTCTCTGTCTGTCCTCATAGGAGAGCTGCTGCAGCCCTCTGAGCATCTTTGTGGCCTTCTCTGGACTGGCTCAAACACTTCCATGTCCTTCCTGTGCTGAGGGCTCCAGAACTGCACACAGGACTTTGTAGGGATTGAGCAAATGTTGGTTTAGAGCAGCATGTGACAATACCTCCACTTTCTCTCACAGTTTGAGGAGTCCATCTTGGATGCCTGCATGTATCTGCTGGACAAAAGTGAACTGAAGCTGGCCAAGAGAAGGGATCCTGTGACTGTGTCCAGAGTCATGTCTGCTTTGGTATGCCTCTCTTGGGCAAGGGCTTTTCCTCTCCAGCTCTCCCTCTGCCTGCAGTCGTGTTCATCTTTCACTGGGGCCTTGAACACCATCGCAGGGAGCATCCAAAAGGGTTTCCTTCAGAACCCACAAGGAGGGGGAGGGAGGAGCCAGGTGAAGTGCAGCATCTCCTCTCTCTAAAGCTTGCAGCTGTCCTGGTGCTTGTCCTTCCTTGACACCTGCACTGGCAGGGCCAGTACAAGGGCTGTGTGCCAGGGGAGCAGCTGCCCTCTGTGATGGGACCCTTCTTGGAGCCTTGGGGTTCCAGGATGCAGAGTGCATTTTGGCTGCCCTGAGCAGCGATGCCACCTCCCTCTAGATAGCCAGCTAGGGGAGCTCCCAGCCAGCCTTGCTGGCTGCCCTTGGAGGAGCACGGGATGGGCAGAGACCCCAGAGATTCATTGGGCCTAATCCCTCTATTTTTCTCCTTCACTCCCCTGCATGGGCACAGGTTAATGCCAACGATGACAACGGAGTGCTGCTGGGGAACTGGTCAGGGAACTACAGCAATGGCACCTCCCCCATGGACTGGATTGGCAGCGTCTCCATCCTGCAGCAGTTCTACAAGAGCAAGAAGCCAGTCTGCTTCGGGCAGTGCTGGGTCTTTGCAGGAGTCCTCACCACCAGTAAGCAGGGCCCTGCCTGCTTTCTCTGATACCCTGACCGGTGGCACTGAGCCCAGTGACGGTGCTCGGAGTGCCAGGGGCGGCAGGGACTGTGGGGTAAGGCTCGGCTCGGGGAGCTGGGACTGCTCAGCCTGGAGCAGAAGAAGGGCTGCTGGGGTCCTGCCCCTGTGTGCAAATACCTGACAGCAGGCGCCAGAGCTGCAGAATGGGTGGGAGTAGAAGAGACCTTGGAGATCATCAAGTCCAACCACTCACCTAGAGCTTACAGTCTCACTGCTGCTAAGCCACTGCCACTAACCCAGGTCCTGCAGCTGGCCTTCCCTCTGCAATAGCCAACAGCAGGCCCAGAGGGCACAGTCACAGCCTGACACAGGAGGCTCTTTGCACTGTGAGGGCGATGGAGCCCTGGCACAGGTTGCCCACAGAGGTGGTGGAGTCTCTGCCCTTGGAGACACTCAAACACTGTCTGGACGATGTCCTGGGCTGCCTGCTGTGGAGGCCCCTGGGTGGGCAGAGGGTGAGCCGAGCCGATGCCCGGGGATGATGTTGTGCCCTGTGTCTGTGCTGTGTGCTGCAGTCATGCGCTGCCTGGGCATCCCCTCGCGCTGCGTCACCAACTTCAACTCCGCCCACGACACCGACGACAACCTGCGCGTGGACGTCTACCTGAACGAGTACGGCGAGAAGATGAGCTCCATGTCCTTCGACTCCGTCTGGTACTGCCCCGCCGCACTGCCCACCACGTGCCACCCCGGCCTGCCCTTTGAGAGCCTCCCTGCTGCTTTGAGTTGCTACCTAGGGCAAGAAGGAGGCTCTGGGAGCGAGAGGGAGAGCCTGGGAGGGAAAGGGAGGGGCTGGGGGAGAGAGGGAAGGGCTGGGAACGAGAGGGAGAGCCTGGGAGGGAAAGGGAGGGACTAGGAGAGAGAGAGAAGGGCTGGGAGTGAAAGGGAGGGGCTGGGGGAGGGAGGAAGAGCCTGGGGGAGAGAGGGAAGGGCTGGGAACAAGAGGGAGAGCCTGGGAGGGAAAGGGAGGGCCTGGGGGAGAGGGGGAAGGGCTGGTCTTTCCCAGGGTTACACACAAAGCCCTGTTAAATCTGCCCTTCCTTAAGGACTCGGGCAGGAGCCCCCGACTCCTCTGGCTGTCCCAGCTCACTTCATTTCTTCCCAACCACCTGCCCACAGGAACTTCCACGTGTGGAATGATGTCTGGATGAAGCGGACAGACCTGCCAGCGGGGTTTGATGGCTGGCAGACCATCGATGCCACCCCTCAGGAGCAGAGCCAAGGTAGGGTCTGCCTAGAAAGGCTCTTCACAGCTCCCAGGGGAGGCAGGGACTTGTCCTGTGAAAGCCTTGGCCCCAGCCAGGACCCAGGACAGCATGTAACCCCCTGCACCTCTTGTTGCACTTGGGCAGTGCCATGCTCAAGCTCCAAGCTTGCTCCAGGCAGCTCAGGCCGGGACAGGAGGAAGGGCATGTCCTGGCAGGCAGAAAGTCAGCTTGGTAGGATGCTCTGGGGACATCAATGTTATTTCAGCGCTGCTTTCTCCTTCCACCACTCCCTAATGTCTTTGGTGGAATTGCAGACTCAAGCAGTCTGTAGTAAGAACTGTCCCTGGTGAGGATGCTTTCTGAGGAAGCCCTGAGGCCATCGATTGGTACATAGATGTGAGGAATTCAAAGGCAGGAAAGAAAAGGTTAATCCTGAAGGCTGTGCCCGAAGTGGGGCATTGCCAGGAGACCAAGCACAGGTGGCTGGGCTCAGCTGGCTACATCCCTGAGCCCTGACTTCCAGATGTTAAAAGCCACTCAAGTGAGGGGCAGCAGAGCAAAGCTGTTCCCAGGCACGGGGCCGCTGTAGGGAAGCTGCCGCAGCTGTGGATGGGTGGGAGTGCTTCTGGGGCTCCTCGCTGACTTGCAGGGCTGCTCGCTACCAGCGGGGAGAGAATCCTGCTCGTGTGGCTGCGAGGGCAGGACAAAGCCTGGAGGCTGCGCTGCTGCTGGCTGAAGCCGAGGCTCCGTCTGTGCCCCGCAGGCATTTTCCAGTGCGGGCCGTGCTCGGTGAAGGCTGTGCGGGAGGGCAGCGTCTACCTGTCCTACGATGGCACCTTCGTCTACTCCGAGGTGAACGCGGACCAGGTCTACTGGCTGGTCACGGAGGTCAACGGGCGCCAGAAGTTCACCAAGCTGAGCACCGAGACGCGTGCTATCGGCGTCCACATCAGCACCAAGGCCGTGGGGCAGGACCGGCGCGAGGACATCACCCTGGAGTACAAGTTCCCGGAAGGTGACTGCCCCCAGGCTCCAAGGCAGTGCCCGCCGAGGACACCTCTGCCCCTGTGGGTCACCCCACGGCCTGTTCTCTGCGGGAAGAAAGCGCGGGCTGGCTGGAGCAGCAACCCTCTGGCTGCAGAGCTGCGGACGGCAGCGCTGCTCCTGGGCATCTTCGTGCCCGCAGTGACACCTGCAGGCCGCTCTGCAGGAGCCAGCCTGCGGGCAGAGAAGGCACTGGCCCGAGTGACCATCCCAGCGCTCAGGCTCACCATTGCTTCATTTCTTCCTCCTTCTTCTTGTCTTTCCATTCCCCACACCAGAGTTGGGACAAATTCCCCCCACTGCCATTGCCCCCTCACAGTTCTTAGACCCAGCCACGTTGTGCTAGACTGCTGAGCCCTTCCCAGTGAGGACTGGGGAAATCTTGGGCTGAAAAATGGAAGAGCATCCATCTTCCAGAAGCGTATGGCAGTCCAAAAGGCTACAGTGGGATGCAGCCATAGTGGAAACTAAGAGTGGCTCCTGAGGTGGAGGTGTCCTGACATCCTCTCTGCTCAGCCACAGGAGCCTAACCAAAGGGCTCTTGGTGAGCAGACTGAGCTGCAGCTGCTGCCCACCTCTTGTCTCTCTCCAGGCTCCGAGAAGGAAAGGAAATCCATGCAGAAGGCTTCCTCCTTCATCCGCCCTGCCACCATCTTCCCTCGTGCACACTATGCTGCTGGGCAGGTGGTGCCCACGGAGGACAGCCCTGAGCTGCTGCAGGAGACTGTCTCCAAGACTGGGCTGCAGATCCAGATCACCAACAAAGAGCCTTTGTACCCTGGCAGCCCCCTCGAGTTGCTCATCACTGTGAAGATCGCCAGTCCTGGCAGCTGGGCCATCAACCTCACTGGCTCCTGCCAGCTGCAGTCCTACACTGGGAAAATTGAGGCCAACCTTGGATACGTCAAGGAGACCATCAAGCTGGAAGGACAATCTGGTAGGTGTGGGAAGCTTGCTGTGTTCTGGGGGGCTGCTTGCTGTGGAGTTCTCCTTTGAGCTGGCTCCTTGTAGCTCTGCTGTAGCTCAGAGCGTGGCTGCACAAGGAGCAGCGGTTGTCTGCCTGCTCCCTCCCTCTCTCGGTTCTGCAGTTGGAGGTCCCAGCTGCAGCCTGGGATCCCACCACGGCAGGGAGCCCTGCACAAAGGCCCTGTCCTGCTGTAGCTTCAGTGAGCTGGTTAGAAATCCCTCAGGAGCTGCAAGCATCAGCGATGCCACAGCAGCCTTAGCTGGCTGCAGCTTTCAGCCTTGCTGGGTGCTGGTGCTTGCTGCCGGTCTGGGCGGGGACGCTGGGGGCTGTTACCTTCCCAGTTCTTCCAGGGGCAGGTTTCAGCCCCATGGCTGCCTGCCTGAGCCCCAGAGCTGATTGCTGTTTGTTGCCTATCTTGGAGCAGCCTGGGCTGCGTTTCTGGTCCTCAGCAATGCGGCTGAAATGTGCTAAACAAGAGCCTAACGAGTGATGAATAATTAACAGCTCTTGGTTCATTCCAAGCCTGAGTCACTCTCCCCAGACAAATAATCTTTGCTGCTGGCTATTGCTGAGTGGTTTTGCACATCTACTGTGGCTGTCAAAATGCAGCAGGGGAGGAGGTGAAGGTAGCTGCATCCATTTGCAGCCAGGGACAGGGTGGTTTTTTGTGATTTCCAGAAGTCAGGAAGCCTTGTGATGTGTTCATGCTCCAGCACTTCTTGCTCTGGGGCTTTTCCAGGTCACTTGGAGGTTTGTCCAGACAATTAAGGAGAAAAGTGAAGTGAAAGGAAATCCACTGATGTTGCCTCAGAGGATTCCCAGGGGACAGAGGCTTCAATGTACCCAGCCAGGGCAGCTGGGGACAAGGGCTGCCAAGCTGCTGAAGGGAGGCCAAGACTTGCCTTGGTGGGGAACTCATAGGATGGTTTTGGTTGGAAGAGACCTCCAAGCTCATCAATGGCAACCATTAACCCAGCCCTGCAGAGCCACCTCTACAGAGTATCCCTCAGCAGTATAGCTGCAGGGCTTCCAGGTCTCTCCAGGGATGGTGGCTCCACCACTGCCCCAGGCAGCCTGGGCCAGGCCTTCACACCCCTCGCAGAGAAGACATTTTCCCTGCGTGGCCTCTGGTGCAACTCGAGGCTGTTTCCTCTTGTCCTACCAAGATGGTGTGGGCACAGCCACCCTTCCTCTGTGTGCACCAGTTAGCACCCAACCAGTGGGGCCTGCCCCCCACAGGGACATGGCCCCAAAGAGCCCCTGGGTCTAGCTGAAAGCAGGGTGGGCTCAGCAGGTGTGGCTCATGCCCCACTCTGGGCCAGCAGCCAGCAGAGCTGCCCACGTTGCCCGTTTGCTGGGCACGTGGTGAGCTGTGGCTGTGCCCTGCAGAGAAGCAGATCCCTCTGAGGGTGATGCCCGACACCTACATGGGCACGCTGGCCGCTGTGGAGGACGAAGTGCTGGTGCACGTCACCGCCATCGCCGAGGTGCAGGGGGTGGATGACAAACTCACCAAGGAGGTGACGAAGAGATTCGACTACCCACCCATCACCATCCAGGTGAGGCAGCTGCCAGACTGCTTCCTCAGCCAGCAACACCGCGGGCTGGGCTGGCAGCACTCCCAGGGGGCTGTCCAAAGCAGTCCTGGGGTGCTGGCTGCTTGGCTCTTTGCTCGGCTACTCCCCTTCTGTCTCCAGGTGGAAAGGAGCCAGGAAATGAAGGGTTTGTTTTACCTCTCGCCCCATCTGAAACGGGCAGGTGGGGGCTGAAGGAGGGATGGGGATGGAATCGGGCAGGGCCCATCTCAGATCCCACAGCTTGAAGGATAAGCTTGTTAGGGAAGCAGTGGGAAGTGCTGGGAGCACAGCCAGCAGGGCAGAGCACACAGGGCTGCAGGAGGGTGGAAAGGATGTGAGGAGAAGGCCTCTCCCTACACTGCTGCTGAGGAGCAAACTCACAGCAGCTTCAGTACCTCTATTGCCCCTCTGGTCCCCAGTGTTTAAGGTTTGTCTCTCGCTCTCTTCCCCTGGCAGATGCCAGAAAGAGCCAAACTGAATGAGGAGTTCACCTGTGCCTTCATCTTCAAGAACAAGCTGAACGTGACCCTGGACAACTGCAAGCTAATGGTGGAGGGCCTGGGCCTGTTTAAGATGACAACATTTGATCAGGGGTAAGGAGGTGACCTCAGTGTGGAATGGGCAGGGCTTTAGTTCTTTATTTGCCGTGGTTGGAGTCACAGGGCCCTGTGCAAGCTGTCTCTGAAGCTTTGCCACAGGTGGGCGCAGGCCACCCCAGAGAGGGCCCCAGGCAGGGGCTGCTGTGCTCAGCAGGAGCTTTCCCTGTGCTCCTGCTGTGATGCCAAGCTCTGCTGGGGCAGCCTGAGCAGAGGCCTTCCTCCAGGGCTGAACTCAAGAGAGGCACAGAATCAGTTAGCTTGAAAAAAGACCTTTAAGGTTATCCACCACTAACCCATGGCCCTCAGAACCACATCTACAGGGCTCTGAAATCCCTCCAGGGCTGGTGACTCCACTGCTGCCCTAGGCAGCCTGTTCCAGGGCTTGACCACCCTTTGTTGGGGAAGAAATGGTTCCTGCTGTCCAAACTAAACCTCCCTTGCTGCAACTTGAGGCCACTTCTCTCACAACAAGGGACAGGACGAGAGCAAGAGTCCAACTCCCCACTTCACTACTACCTTCTTTCAGGAGCTGCCTTTTCCCAGGCTAAGCACCCCCCAGGTGCCTCAGCTGCTTCTCACCAGCCCTGTTCTTCAGACCCTTCACCAGCTTTGGTGCTCTTCTTTGGACAAGCTCCAGCACCTTAGTGTCCTTCCTGGAGCAAGTAGCCCAAAACTGACCCCAGTATTGGAGGTGTGACCTCATCAGCGCTTTAGTGATTCAGCAGAGAGGGAAGGCTGTAGAAGGGCCCCAGCGAGTGCTGCATGATGGTCTCTGGAGGAGGGATGTGTCCCTTGTCTCCCCCCAGACACAGGCAGGGACTCTTTCTTGGAGCAAAGTGCTTGGAAAGTGGCAAGCAGGAGGCACAACTCAGGCCAGGACTGTTTTTCCTCTCTCCTTAGGGACTTAGAGCCTGGCAGGATCATGAAGTCTGAGATCATTTGCAAACCAACCAGAGTAGGAGAGAAGAAAATAGTGGCCAAGCTGAGTGCCGCCCAGGTCAAAGGCATCTCGGCAGAGAAGTCCATCACCATCTTTGAGTAGCAGCAGTGTTCAGCAGGCTCTGAAAACACCACTGCAAGTCTTGGCTCCTCTTGGCTCCTGGCAGGACTCTCGGAGCAGAGCAGACGGAAGGAAGCTGCTGTCCAGGGCCCCACTGCGCTGATTGCAGACTCAATAAAGATGCTCACGATCAGCTCTGGGCCTGTTGTGGCATTGCTGGGCTCTGTGGAGGGGACAGGCGGCTGAGCAGGGCCTCACCTGACGGGGGGAGTGATGGCTTCAGTCTGAGAGGGAGATCCAGACCAGAGAGAAGGAAGACTTTTGTGCTGAGAGGGCTGAAACACTGACCTGGGTTGCCCACGGAAGTGGGAGCTGCCCCAGCCTTGGACATATTCCAGGTCAGGTTGGGCGAGAATCTGAGTGACCTGATCTAGTTGAAGATGTCCCTGCTGACTGCAGAAGGTTGGACTAAGTGACCTTCAAAGGTCCCCTCCAGCCCAAACCATTCTATGGCAGTGCACAGCCAGAGCTCTTCCAGACAGTCATGTCAAAGGAGACAACAGCTGTGCACAGCTGGAGCCCACTGCTGTGCTGCTCACTCCAGCACCTCCTGAGCCTGCCGGCAGCAAGGCCGTGCCCTGCATCTCGCACCACGGCCAGCAGCAGACCGGCAGGGGGGTCCCAGCAGCTGTGTCAGGAAGAAGCACCTGGAGCCAGGCAGCAGTGCAGGAGTTGTTTATTGAAAGGCAAACGCTCGGGCACGGGGGCTGCAAAGTGGCCAAAGGAAGGGGCGGTTACACCTGGCTCCCTGCCAGCCTGCAGGAAGGGAGAAGACTAAAAAAGGGCTTTGGCCACTCCCTGCCTTGTGTTCACAGATTGCAGGGACCCCCCAGGAGAGTGCCCAGGCAGCTGCGGGACCACCAAAGGGAGCCAGGCTGCCCCAGCCCCTGCCATCCTCTGCCCACAGCACCCTGGTGTCCCACATCCCTGCCAGCTCAGCTGCAGAGGCATGTCAGGCAGTAGGAGTGCTGCTCTGCAGGGGCACAGTGCATGGTGCCTGCAGGGAGGTGAGGAGCAGGTGGTCCTCGGCAGCAAAGAATTAGTCCTTTAGTAAGTACAGCAGCAGCTGGAGGCACGAAGAGGACTTACAGACAGCAAAAGGCATCTGTTTGAGACACACAAATCCCTGCCCAGAAGAGGGGGACAAGACGATGCACAGCCAGCAGCAGAACCTACTTGCCACTGTGCCAGGTCTTGTGGCCACTGGAGCCAAGGCTGGGCTGGCTGCCCACAGCTCTGCACAGGACACAGGGCCATGTCCCCACCTCTCACTCATACCTGACTGTGCTTTGGGAGGAGGGGAGACGCCTGTCCTGGCTGCCACCCTCCTCTCCACACCACTGCTCTATTTCAGCTATGCATGGAGCAGCCCAAGGTGGGACACAGAAGCCAAGGCTGCCTGTGCCCATGCCAAGGTGCAGCAGCTTGCCAGCAGGAGGGAAGGTGCTGTCTGTCTCTATGCCTACCTCAAACCTACACGGGGGCTGGGGGCTCAGAAGCATCACCAAACCTTGGCTCTCAGCCCCATGCACCTGCCTCAAGGTGATTTTCAGGCATGAACTGCGTCATCCCCGCCCCACCCCCCAGGACCCTGAAGCAGCAGTCCCACAGCACCAGCAGCCAGGATGTTACCTGGATGCAGAGGCCAAGCAGCAAGCCAAGATCAGAGCAGATGAGTTAGAAGGGCACTTTACCTTTCCCCCTTCACCATCCCTGTTGCTGTCCCTCTTACAGATGATCACACTGCTGTCCAGAGTAGGAAAGGACACCTCAGCTCTGCCCAGGCACAGGCCTCTTCCTTTGCCCCAAAAAGCTTTTATTAAAACCCAGTTTCTAAGGGGTCTTTCAAAACCTTCTCACTTCCAGAGGTGACACCAGGGGATGGGAGGAGGGTGTGGAGATACCTGCTGGGTTCTAGCCCAGCACTCCACTCATTCCCAGGCCCTTTGCCAGAAAGCAGGATGCTGGGGCAGAGGACTGCTCCAGGAGAGCACCTCAGCCCTCAGCAGCAGCCCTAAGTGCCATACCATGAACGCATCTCCATGGAGATGCTTTCTGGGAGGGACAGGGGAAAAAAAAGTAAACCTTGCACAACTTCCATTTGGTTTTGCTTCTATAAAGACTAAAACCTACATACAGGTCTTCACGAAACTCTGCTTGCATCCCCACACTCCTTCCTCACAATTAGCTTTGGTCTGTGTTCCAGAGGAGGAGGAGATAAAGCCAAGCATGTCCCTGGGGCAGGAACCCAGGAGCACATCTCTAATACCCTGCAGGATTTACTGACAGTTAAATAAGGGAGACGACAGAAGTTAAAACCAGTTGAAACCCAGGCTCAAATCAGAACTATACAGAGGTATGGCTCCTTCTGCAGCTTCACCAGGAGCAAAAGCAGTGCAAGGACACTGGGCACGAAGTGAGAGGGCAGTGCCACGCTCCAGTGAGAGAAAGAGGCCATGTCCACGCTCAGCTACCTGCAGCTGTCAAGCGAAAGAGAAACCTCTGAACCAGAGCAGCCAAATGGAGAACCTTTACCAGCAGCAGGCTCCTGCCTCCCTCTCCCCTCTGACCCAGTGCCTGGGCTGGAGCAGCTCCAGCCTGCAGCGTTCAGCCAGGCAGCCACCGCAGGCCTGTGCAGCCCTGGAGCAAAGCTCCTGCCACCGGCAGCGCCACAACCCAGGCAGTGCCTGCCCGCTGCCAGCTGCACCAAGCCCAGCTGAATGCTCCTACCAGCCCACCAGCTCCGATGGTGCTTGGGCAGCCTCATGGGCACAGAGAGCTAAAATTTACCCCTGGAACATTGCAGCTTCCAAAGGAATTCCACAAGCTGCCCCACCTGCTGTGTTCATAGCCCCACAGCCCGCTTCTGTTGCAGCCTCAGCACCAGCAGCTCTCATGACACAGAAGCAGCACCCTTGAGTGAGCTGAACATGCAGAGCACCAGAGCTCAGCTCACCTGGCACTGCCTGGGCAGAGCAGACTCCTCAGAACAGTACAACTGGGACCAAGCTACCCAACAGCTGTAAAGCTTCCTTACAGGCTAAGAAAAACTCAAGAAATCAGCTGCTGAAGGTCTGAAAGGAAGCCTCTGAGTCCCACCTCTGCCCAAGCCTTCCCTGGAGACCTGCATTGCTCCTGCCCTCCAGAGCAGCACTCCCCAATTGTTTAGTGCACCGAAAGGAGTTAAAAACCAACCTCTGCCACCTCCAGCACAAGTAGATATTAAAAACAAGCCCCTGGGAGCTGCTCCCAGCAGGTGGAGGCCCCTGGGTTTATTCAGGGAACACCTGGACGGCCACGTCCCGAGCCAGGAGCTGCTCGATCTCCTCCTGGGTCAGAATGGCAGAGGCAGGAGCTGCTGGCGCCACTTCGGCCGGCGCGGAGCCGGCGCAGCTGAGCCCAGAGAAGGGGCTGAGCCAGCCCGGGGAGAAGGCGCCGCCAAAGGCCAGCTTCATTCCTTCCCAGCCGCTGGTCTGCTCCCAGGTTGGCTTCTGATTCTTAAGGCGCTCAATACCCTGCAAAGAGAGAACAGTTTGGGTTGTCTCCAGGCTTTCACATTTGAGGGCTGGACTAGATCAGCGTCACAGAGTGGCTCAGCTTGGAAGAGACCTCAGAGTTCAGCTGCTCCACTTTCCCTGCCACTCCCAGGGACACCTCTCAGCCAGACTCAGCTGATCAAAGACTCATTCAGCCTGCCCTTGAACACCACCCAGGCAGGAGGCAGCCACAGCCTCCCTGGGCAGCCTGTGCCAGACTCTCACCACATTCACACTCAACAACTCCTTCCTTAGCTCCAGTCTAACCCTGCTCTGCCTCAGCTCCAAACCATTCCCCCTTGTCCTGTCTCTAGACACCCTGATGTAAAGTCTCTCTGCAGCCTTCCTGCAGGATCCCTTCAGGCACTGGCAGGCAGCTCTGAGGTCCCCCTGGAGTCCGAGCTCCCAGCTCCCCCAGCCTGTCCTCACAGCAGAGGTGTTGCAGCCCTGGGGTCATCTTTGTGGCCTCCTCTGGACTCTCTCCACCAGCTCTCTGTCCTTCCACATATCCAACGCACTCACAAGAGCCCAGCACCATGGCTGCACCAGTTGTGCAGCTGGAGAGAAGGAAACCATGAAGCAGGGGGGCAGGAGGAGACCACCACCAAGCACTGAAAGCCTCAGCCACATGCATGATCTGTCTAGGTTCCTGCTGCTGTCTACATTGCAGGTAAGGATCCTGAGCACTTCTGGGCCACAGCCCCTCTCTGCCCTCCCTAACCAGTATCCTTCAGCTGCTCTGGAAAGCGGCAAGTGGAGAAGGAAGGTTGGGCAGGAGTCGCATTAGCAGTAGATTAAGGAGCTCAGCAGCAGAGGCAGGGACACACTTTCCCTTGCCAGTCAGACCCCACTAAGCCCTTCAGGGCATGCACTGAAGAGCAGCACAACTCTTGCAAACTGCAGCCCTATCTCCTTCTGGCTGCCTGCCCCGCGGTGGGGGGGGCAGCAGGGCCTGAGGCCTGGGAAATGCACAACTGTTGCAGAACTTCCACTGCTGTTTAAGGAACCTTTTTCTAAAACCAGTCTGTGTTTAGCCCAAATCCCTCAACATGCTTCCAGAAAGTGAGAGTTCTGTATTTCCAAGTGACCCAAGGCCTCCTTCCCCTTCCCATGGCACAGCTCATCCACTTCCAAACAAGTGCTCAGCCCACATCAGCTTTTGCTCTTCCACGCTGCCTAGGCTGGAACAGATACCGAAGAGAAGCTACACACAGAGATCTAACCCACACTGGGCACCACCTTTCAGTCACAGGCACAACACACTGCAGGGGCACCACAAACTGAGAAGCCTCACTTAGAGACACACAGGACAGGCACCAGTGGGCACCTCTGCCAGCCGTGCTGATGCCAACCCTTTGACTGGAGAGATCAGCACTGCACAGTGCTGGTGAATAACCTGAAGCAAGGAGCCAAGCAATGCCACACTTGATCACCATGGTCAGACTGCCAGCAGGAGGGACTCGACCTTCCTCCAGCACACAGAGTACTTCAGCTCCTTCCCAAACCAGCTGAGCACACATTTCATCACCCTCTGCACACCTCCACCTGCTCAGGCACAGAAGGGACAGCTCAGGAGAGCTCTGAAGAAGACAGGAAAAGCACAGCAAACAACTTTTTGGAAAAGTTTTATTGCATTTGTTCTCCATATGGAAGCATTGACAGATTGGAAAGATGCAGCATTCGCAGTACTCCCAGAACCAGACACCCACTACAGTTCTCCTTCCCCCCTCTCCCTCCCTCCCCCCATGGCTTTGAAGCAGTCTAAACAGGTCACCTGCCAAAAAACACCATTTGTATTCCAAACCAAGGAAGGAAAAGCTTCCTTGGGAGTTGTGGACTCGGCTGAGGTGTGTTTTTAACCTGGATGAGCCCATGGGAGTCATGATCCAAAAAGACAACAAAACTCCTGCCTGAACAGGAGATGTCCCCTGGGGCTCTCCCCCTGCTGGGAATGCCTCCTGTGCCCCCACCTGTGCCAGCACACAGCTCAGAACAGCAGGCATGCTCCTTGCCACACACAGTTCCCAGCTTAAAGCATTTACACACACACAGACACAGCTGTGTGCAGAAACACAGCAAGAGATTTACAAAGCCCTGCACCAGGACAGCACTAAGGGTGCAGACTCAGCCCCCCTGTTGTCAACCTACACACCCCACCAAAATGGGTCTCAGGGTAGCCTGGGCACTCGTGCCAGCTCAGCACTGATCTCACAAGCCACGTCCAGGGCAAACACACGAAGCAGATGCCTCTGCCATCCTAAACACTGGGAAAAGAACCAGATTACTGCAAGTGTAAGGCATTTAATAACCCAAAGAGCCTCCTAAGTCTGCCACAGTTATTCTAAGAGGGTAACAGTTTCCTGCCCACAAGGGAGGGAACAGCTAAAACAATGCCAGAAAGATGGAATCGGTTCCGTGGCTGGAAGGAATAAAGAGGGTGGGGTGGGAAGTGGCAAGGTTTAAGTACTTGGTGTGACCACCAGGTCAAGTGGCTCCCTTGCTGGGTCACCTTCTTGTCTTGCACCTTTTGGTAAGTGAAGTGTCTGCTTCCCCACTGGAGTTCAGTGATGAAAGAAAGAGCAACCTGCTCCTTCAGCAAGTCCAGAGGTGTCTGTGTAGGGCTCTTGGCACTCATTTGTCTTCCCCAGAGCTCACCGCAGCCAGGAGTCAGCATGAAAATCTAGTCAGAAGAGGTGGGTCACAACAGAGAAAGAGGATCCCTCTTCACATTAGTTATGCCAGGCAGGAAGCAGAGAGAAACAAAGGCCAGGAAAGTTAACATGAGGTTTTTTAAAAACATCAAACCAAAACAAAACCAAGACAGGAAAGGGGAAAAAAAAAAAATACAACCAAACCAAACCCCAAAGGAGAAAAGAAAAGCAGCAGCAGGTTCAGCCAGAGAGAGAGAATTACCTAGGAGTGGAGTACAGGGCTTTTGGCCTCTCCCTCTGCAATTATCAGCCACTTAACAGACATCAAAAAAAGTTTGGTTTGCTTTTTGTTCTCAGCATTCATGGCAGGTTTGTGACAGTGGTGCTGTACCAGGCTGCTGCTATCTGAGTGGCAATGCTGGTCAGGGGCTCCTCAGACCACATACTGGTATGGGTCTGCTTTTCCTTGGTCTGGTGTTGCGAATGGGCTAAGCCATGCTATAGAGAAGGGATGGCCAAATACTGCTTTCATGTTCATCCACTTTGTTTTTTTAGCCCATCTTCTCTCTTCCTTTTTCAACTGTTCTATTCCCTGGAAACAGAAATATCACATTTTCAGTCAAACAGCTTTGGTAGCTCTGTCTTTGGGGCAAGGTTTGCTCTCAGCTGCCCCTTGGCCAAAGGATGGAGTGAGAAAACCAGAATGCATCTGCTGCCTCTCCTTTGCTTCTCACTCCTTTACTCACAAAAACACATCCCTTGGAAATAAAATTCCTTTCATTTTCTTCAGGCAGGTATCTCCTAAACCTTTCCAGACCTGCCATCAGATTGCCTCTGATGTCAGTTGACAAAAAAGCCCCGCACTAAACCCAAACAAAAGGTCTGTGCTGAAAGCATCCTGCACTAACCAGGTGGAAAAGGTCAAGAGGAAACCAATGTAAGCTTGCAGACACACAAAAAAAAAAATCACCCCAGGAACCCAAAGATCATCTCTGCAACGCTCTTGGATTCACCAAGCAAGCTCAGGAGGTGCCCATGGCTCAGTGTAGCTGGGTCTGTCTGGTGCCTCTTCTGTGTGGAAACAGGCACGGGCTGAGAGCAGGGAGAGAGGGTTAAAGACACTGATTGGAGAGAAATGATTGGCACTGGTTAGTAAAGGTTAGAGGGAGGACAATCCCAAGCCATCAAGCAGCAGTTCAAACAGCCATTGATCCATTAGTCACAAATAAGATCTCTGCATGGGCCAGGACCCACAAGGTGAGGTTGGGCTCTCAGGACAGCGATGCCTTGGGAGCAAGAGGAAGGCTGTGTGGTGGCTGGAGGGCAGGGCTCTTCCAGGGAGCAGCAGCAGGTAGATCAAGCTGCTCTTCACCTGGGGGGCTTTCCCAAGGCAAGCTCCTCTTGCCCTGGGCATCTCTGCCACACTATGGACTCATGTGCTGCAAGACATCCTCACGTTACTGATTCTGGGAGTGGGGTAGAACACAACATGGGGCAAGAGCTGTGCTGATCCTTGGGAAATGTCACCTGTAGAGACAAGAGCAAAATCCTGGGGTTCTGAGTTCCTCCAGGCAGGAAGGAGCCACTCTGGTGGGCCAACACACATAAGAAGGGGAATGAGGTCTCCTGGTGGTTGGAAGAGTGAAGTGAGAAAGGACAAGCCCCGGCCCTGTGTCTGAAACGTGGACTGAAACATTACAAGAGACCACAGCAGGATGAATTTCACCCAAAAATCTCTTTGCTCCTAACAGATTGCTCAGCAGACACAGGCAGCTCAGTGCTAGCAGATCAGCAACCAAGTGTTGCAGAGTCCTTGCCCAGAAAGATAAGAGATTGGAACACCACAACCCAGCCAGGGCAGAGCAGACTCCCACTTCACTTGAGACTGTGGCATTGTCGCTTTAACATCTGTGAGTTTCCACGATCTGAGAGGAAGGGGAGGCTAAGTGGACTCATCTGGGCCTCTAAAAGTCCTTGGCAGGTTTCAAAGAGTGAGAAATTGAGAGTTGATGTCACAGCAGCACTGCCAATTTACGCACCGATGGACACCCTGGAGCCCAGCAGCATCCTGGGGCTCTGCAGGACACCAAACCTCTTCCTGGGCCTCTCCCCAGCACACAGAGCAGCTGAAGTCTTCCTCTGAACACAGAAGAGCTGCAGTGTGAGCAGCAGCCTCTTGCAGAAGCCAAGCATTAAAAAGGTACTGCAACAACTCAGGGTCTACAGTGCCAGCTGCTGCTCTCTGAGGGCAGCACAAACACCTATGCCAGCTTCCACTGGCCATGGGCAGACCAGGGAAGGGGAAAGAAGACTGGAGGAGGCACGGAGGAATGAAGAGCTGTTACTCAACCTCAAGCCTGGTGCTTCTCTTCAACCAATCCAGTCTACTTGAGTACCTGAGCGTGCTTGGTGAAGGCCAGCAGCATTCCCAAGTCTGGGAACATCCCTAGGAGTCAACAGCTTCACCTCTTCCCAAAGGGCATACAGTGGCCTGCAACGCTGCCTCTGCTGCAGCAGCTGGGAACTGGGCTCTGCAGCAGACCCTGCCCAGCAGGCTTCCGTGAGCCTACCTCACCTCTCTTTTCCTTCTGAGAAGAGCTTTTGAACTGCTCAATTAAATAAAAGAAAATGGAGCCCTTGTAGGCTACCAGAGGTCTGAGTGTGTACCCATAAATCCAGCTCCCCCTCCTCAGCTTAGCTTTCCAGCACTGTGAGCTGTGAGCAGTGACACCAGGGCACACACGAGTGCCACTGGAACAGCACTTCACGAAAGGCACAAGGTCCTGGAACCCACGGGGCCAAAGGCTCTTTGCAGAGCAGTCCCAGCTGGCTGGGAGGTGCTGCCCACACAGCGCCCCAGCCGTGCAGGCAGCTCTGGGGAGCACAGCCCAGCACTGTCTCACCTTCCTGCACTGCACTTCTGCTCCAAGGGTGCCTGAGCTGTGCGCGCTGGGGCGAGGCCCTGCCGAGCTGAGGGGGCGGCAGGCGTGGGAGCCACTCACCGTTTCGTCAGTGCAAATGGAGTGTACTTGGGTCCCAAACATCACCGAGGTGAAGATGAGAAACAGGAGGGCCTCAAAGCACAGGAGGATGAGGAGGATCACCGTGGTTGGTGGAGAGAAGGAACTGCACTCTGTGGAGAGGAAACAGCAGGGTTGGAAAGGGAGAGCTCAGGCAGTGCAGCAGCTGCAGAGCACCTGCAGAGCACCTGCTAAGCCCCAAACGCCTTCCACAGGCAGACTGAAAGGAGAAGATCTCCCTTCTCTAAAAGGTGCAGAGGGAAGCTCTGGCACTCTCCAGCACACTCAGTGCTGAAAGCACCATTCCTGCAAGCTGCTCTGTCTTTAAAAAGCAAAAGCAAACCACTGAGTCCCTTCAAGAATGCAGCTTGTTTCTGCCCTCAGCTGTCGCCCAGCACACTGGCAAGGACTCCTCTTCTGCATTTCACCTGCAGTTTGATCTTAAGGCTTTATCTTGGCAGATTTTCCACAGTGATAAAGGGCATCAGCAATGCCAAGCTGGTGCTCAGGACACAAGGGTGACTGCTTCTGTAGCACCAGCATAAAACCTGAGTGTACTCCTTTCATGATTGTTCTAAGGCATAACCTAAACAAGGAGAGATGAAGCCAAACTCTTATTTCAATTCATACTCCGTGGTGCAAACTCAAGCAAGAGCTTGGTCACTGCAAAACAGAGGAGCAGAAGAGGAGGAAGGAAAACCTTATGGGGCAAAAATGCTAGTGCTGAGCTGAACATCAGAACATCTCCACACTCCTCTGCCATCCAAGAATGGTTACCACACACACCCCTGCTGCTTTCATCAGGTGCTAAGCTTCAACAGATACACCACCACCAGGGGCTGACACAGCCAGCACGGCTCCGAGGCACCTCCCCCTCTCCTAACTGCTCTGCTCTGCCACCAAAACCTGACACAGGTGCCAAGGTGCTTTACACAGACAGAGGCTCTGAGAAAGGGGGCAAAGGAGAGATCTGCTGGGTATTGGGTCTATCCTTGCCCTATGGCCCTGGCCACCACAGGCAAATCCAGATGCTGTCAGTGACAGCCAGCAGCTGCTTTACAGAGCTCTGAGGTGCACACACACTCTGGTGTGTGTGAGCACAGCCACGCTCTGCAGCACTCTGAACTGTGTGTGGTGACAGTGAATGGCACCACTGACACCCCCCAGGAAAACAAAGCTAAAGCTGTTCCCAAAACATCCCCCAGCAGCACCCTCCTCTGCACACACAGTGCTGCTTGACCTGGCCTAGCCTAGAGGATCTCCTGTGCCCATCTGTGCCTTTAAGAACACCTCTCAGCTGGCTTTAGAGCAATCCTCTTGCTGGCTGTCCCAGAGCCATGGCCAGGCCTTTTCAGTTTGGGTTGCTTTGAGTTTCTTTGTTCTCGTGAGGGTGGATTTTTGGATCCCAGCTCATCTGTTTTCCTGGCTAGTTTTACAAGAATGATTCACACTACCCTTCTTTTAAAAAATATAAACCACATCATCATCATCTTCTCTCGTGCTGGCATACAGGAACTCAGGGCAGCGCTCACACCGACAGCAGATTATTGCACGCACGCTGAAAGTGTCTCCACCTCTCAGCAGCCCCCTAGGCAGCACCAGACTCAAACCAGAACAGAAATCCCAGCAGGTCAGAGAGAATTCTGAAGCTCCAGGATTAATCATAAACCCCAGCAGAGGCAGCACAACAGAGCCCTGAGAGCACTCTGAACCCAGCCCCAAAGGGATTGCCTTACGAGCGAAGTGCACTGCCAGGCTACCCTGGTCTGACTGACTGAGGTGTCCCAACAGTACTTACTTGTCCAGTCCTCTTCAAAGCAGTACAAGAAGTGAAACCCCACCATGATCAGAGCGTGCAGGGAAATCAGTGCTATATACATCTGGAAAAGAAAGGATGTCACAGAGCTGCCAGGCACGTTCCAAACGCTCACCTTCCCGGCACGGTAACTGCGGCAAAACGGTTAACGCTTGAAAAACAAAGGACCAAAAGTCAAAGCACAAACCACTGCCAAAGCCTGCCAAGTGCCCTAGAAAGCACCCTGGAGCTGGCAAATAAGTGCAAAGGCTACACAGGTTCACCCTGGCCTTACTCAAAACTCTGAGTGAACAGGAGGGAGATGACTTCATTCAGAGCCCTGCCTCATGCACCCCACCCAAAGCAGAGACCTCCAAAGTCCATCCAGTCCAACCCCCTGCACCCAGCAGGGACATCCTCCACCAGAGCAGGTTGCCCAGAGCCTTGTCCAGCCTGAGCTTGAATACGTCCAGGGATGGGACCTCAACCACCTCCCTGGGCAACCTGTTGCAGTGCTCCAGCAGCCTCCTGGTGCAGAACTTGTTCCTCACATCCAATCTCAGTCTGCTCTGCTCACATTTCAAACCACTGCCCTTGTCCTGTCCCTGCAGGCCTTTGCAAACAGTCCCCCTGCAGCCTGCTTGTAGCCCCTTTAGGTACTGGTAGGCTCCTGTTAGGTCTGCCTGGAGCCTTCTCTTCTCCAGGTTGAACCACCCTAGCTCCCTGAGCCTGTCCTCACAGCAGAGCTGCTCCAACCCTCTGATAGTTTTTGCGGCCTCCTCTGGACCCTCTCCATCAGGTCCATGTCCTTCCTGTGTTGAGGGCTCCACAGTTGGATGCAGCAGTGCAGGTGAGGTCTCAGCAGAGCAGAAAGGCAGGATCCCCTCTCTCTCCATCTCTGGCCACACACTGGCCTTCTGGGCTGTGAGTTCACACTGTTGACTCCTGTCCAACTTCCCACCCCCCAGCAACCCCAAGTCCTTTTCTGCAGAGCTGCTCTCAATCTCATCATCCCTCAGCCTGGACTGATATCTGGGATTGCCCTGACCTAGGTGCAGGACCTTGCACTTTGCCTTATTGAACCTCAGGAGATCCTCCTCAGCTACCTCTGCAGCCTGTCCAGGTCCCTCTGGATGGCTCCATCCCATCCTTCAGACTTACCAAGCACAGCACTCAGCTTGGTGCCAGCTGCAAAGCTGCTGAGAATGCCTCAACCTTGCTGCCTATGCCACTGATGAAGACACTGACCAGCACTGGTCCCAGTGCAGACCCCTGAGGGACACCACTTGTCACTCATCTCCATCCAGACATGGAGCCACTGACCACCACCCTCTGGCTGTGATGCCCACCCAATTCCTACCCCACTGGAGAGCCATGCTGTCAAGGTTTCCATCCTCACTCTGAGAGCACTGTGGCTCCCCAGAGGAACAGCAGCTGGGCACTCTGAGCTAGAGGGCTTTTAGAGGGTTTTTAACAAGTGTTTTCCCTAGACACTGGCACAGAAAGGTTCTCTGCAGCTTTAACACTTTGTACTTTATCCTTTTTGGTTTAAATTAGGTCTTAGCTTTGTCAAAAAGGCTTTAATGCTACACAGGCAGCACAACCTACCAAGACAGGGCTGAAAAGATCATTCTGCACCTACAGACTCTGACAGAGGTCAGCAGAAACTACAAGTGAGAGAGATCTTGTTACAAGAAGCCCCTGTGGAAGCAGTAAAAGGTGAGAGGAGACTATTTTGGCTTTCCTTGCAAGTTGGACATGCTGCTGTCCTTTCACTTCCTCGTGTCTCAATGAATGCCTAAGAGCAAACGCAGCAACCTTTATTTGGTTTCTCTCAGCTACAGGCAGAGCTTAAGGCAGCCTGCTGGAAAGCAGATGTCAGTTTCAACAGAAATCCTTTAGGCAGAACTGAAACACCCAGCTCACTTCCAGCGGGGAGGGAACACTTTCTCAGGGCAAAGCAAGGGGACTGGGGCTGTTCTGTTACCAGCATCCTAAGAAAGCCTTTCCATTTAACGCAGAAACCCCCCTGCAACTGGCCAGACAAGAACATTCTGCCTTGAAACCACAGACGGCTCAAAAGATTTATTAATAAAACAAAGTGCTGCTGAAGCTCAGCCTCAGTGTGTTCCTGCTACTCCCACAGGGTAGCTGCAGCTCAGTTTGATGAAGCAGACCTCAGCCCTTCCAGAAATATGTACTACTCAAGCCTGCCCTCCTGCTTTCTTACTCACGATGCCACAGATGGGAATACAGAAAGTCAAACACCTCCTTGGTTTTCAAGTCCAAAAATAAACCACTTCCAAGGAAAAGGTGGAGAATTCTTGCCAAAGGCAAGGCAGACTTCCCACTCCCAGCTTCAGATGCGGCAACTGCTCTTATTCTGTGATCCCACAGAGGTCCTCACACAGCTACGACACCTACCAACCCTGGACGTGGGCTGGGAGCCCAGCAGCCACAGCAGGGTGCAGCAGGGTGGTCAGCTACAACACCTACCAACCCTGGACGTGGGCTGGGAGCCCAGCAGCCACAGCAGGGTGGCGCAGGGGGGCCCAGGAGAACTCACACCCNGCCTGCCCTCCTGCTTTCTTACTCACGATGCCACAGATGGGAATACAGAAAGTCAAACACCTCCTTGGTTTTCAAGTCCAAAAATAAACCACTTCCAAGGAAAAGGTGGAGAATTCTTGCCAAAGGCAAGGCAGACTTCCCACTCCCAGCTTCAGATGCGGCAACTGCTCTTATTCTGTGATCCCACAGAGGTCCTCACACAGCTACGACACCTACCAACCCTGGACGTGGGCTGGGAGCCCAGCAGCCACAGCAGGGTGGCCCAGGAGAGCCCAGGAGAGCTCACCTGCTTTATAAAACAGCTGCTGGACAGCAGTCACCGCGAGCCTCACCCCTCCCTGCCCAGCACCCTTCCTGTGACGCCTTCCTCCTCTGTTATTGCATGTGTGTGTGCTTCCCTGAGCAGCCAGAGGAGAGCCCTGCCTGAAGTCTTGGCAAATACTTACTGTAAACAGTACAAAGTACTTCTGGTTGTTCTCTCCCACGCAGTTGTTGACCCACGGGCAGTGATGGTCCATCTTCCGAATGCACCTCTTGCAAACACTGAAACAACAGAGGCTTCACTTGCCTCACCTTCCCTTCCAGGAACACAAGAGTCCACAGGGGCTCAGGGGGCACAGACACTCAAGGAAACGAGCAGAGGTGAAATTCAGACCTAACCAAGTGTACTGGTCACCAGGCTGCGGTGCCCACCTGGCTGCTCAAAATGAACCGCACCACACCGAGTCACCGCTGCAAAAAATGAATGCCCAGTAAGAGGTCTCAGCACAACACTGACACTGTGCTGCTGCCATGAGGTGCTTCAAACACATCCAGACAGATGGAAAAACATCTGGGATGGAGTTTGAACCTCTCTGGGCTGTGAGAACATCCATGGGTTTGAAACAAACCAAGCCCCAAGAGACATGGAAGGCGGTAACAAATAAAGGCATCTTTCAGAGTTGCCAATAGCAGACCGAAGGTTGTTCACCATCAGCAGCTGGCAGCAGGAACGTCTGAAAAATAACATCAAATACAGCACCAGAAAACGTTCTTGGCACCAAGGTAAGCCACGTGCCAGGACAAACCAGATGTGGCAGCTGATCAGTAAGGTAGCACCAGGACGTGTGCTCGAGGGAAAATTGGACGTTAAACCACCGCACAAAACCAGACCAAGAAAATCAAAATTCAGATGCTCGCCAGCATGCACACTGTGGTTGGAAGTCAAATAATTAAAGGATGATTACTTTGTCTGAGCATCATTCTCCTGCTCAGCCAGGAGCTGCCTCGCCTGACATCATAAAGGAGCCTTTCTCCTTGCCACTTGCTGCCAGGCCAGGAGAGGAAGGGCAGTCTGACAGCACATGGCACAAACAAGCACGGCAGGCAAACGTGAAACCCCCAAACAAAGACGGACACAGAAAGGAAACAGCCACTCCAGACGCCTCCTGGCAGCACTGCCCCAGGAAGGATGGGCAGCTCTGCCCACTTTAGTTCTTTTGTAAGGGCAACTCAAACAGAAACCATAACCACGGTATGCTGAGAACTGATGAATAAATGATGGCAAACCGCTCCAACAGAGTGGCCTTGCACGCACTCTGCAGAGCAGCAGGGGGGATCCCCAAGGACACATCCCATGCCTGCAAACAAACCAGGTGCTAGAGCCCTTATCCTACAGGAAAGCTTGGCTGCACAGGCCCCAGCCTCCCACCGTGGGGCCTAGCCAGGCAGTGCTTTTCCGCAGGCAGCGAGGGTACTCTGTTGCAGTGGGAAGCAGCAAAAGCCTTGTCTGAGTAAGCACTTTGGGATGATTGTGAGATACACAAGCTGGGGCAGGTGGGGCAGAGCAGGAGGATGCCTCCCCAAGGTCTAATTTACTGTGCATACACTTCCTTTGGGATCTGAAGCAGGTAAGGCCTCAGGCGACCCCTTCCATTCCTCTTAGGTCCTAGATACCTGGGGGTAAAAGTGAAGCAGTCAAGCCAGAGCTGACCTCTGTGAAGGAGGCAGCTGCAGCTGAGAGGCAAGGTTTATTTCAAGTTTGTGCACCAAAGGCAGCTGGAGGACAAGCAGAGCATGTGAGAGAGGAAAGACAGAAGCTAAGACTGAAAACTACCAGCAGTAGGGACTGCCCATACTCAGACACTCTCCCCTACTAAAGCACCCAGCTGAAAGATCACAAAGCACCCTGGTCCCTCAGGTACTCAGGAGGAGCTTGGCACCTCCTGCTGATCACAGGCACAGCCTTCCTGTGGGAAGCCAAACAAACCCCTCTGCACCACATAAAAAATGGTTGACAAAGTTCTCAGCAGCATCAATGCTCAGTGGATCAGTTTCCCAAATTTTAGTGCCTGAAAAGTTCTCTCAAAGCACAGAAAAGATGAACACAAACCCTCATCTGTACGCCCAGCTGAGGAGCTCTCTCCATTTACCTACACTGGCAGTCACCAGCAAGAGCATTTCAGCTGCCAGGTTTCATTCATAATTAAAGAGGTGTCAGAGGGGATTTTACAGTAGCATGAATAAGTGATAGGCAGGATCACACTGCTCCTGCTGAGAGCCAGCTCCTGGTTCTGATTAAAACAGCAAAACCCCCATAGCAGCTGCAAACTAAAGCTCTGAAAATAAACATGAAAAACACAAAGAGCAGAACGAGTTTGCTCAGCCCAGGACCACAGATTCCCCTCGCCAGGAGGCAGCAGCAGGGGTCAGCAGCAGCCCTCTTGGCCTGCCTCGGGCTTCGGGCGGGCAAGGAGCAGCGAGAGTCGATAACTGCCTACCGGAAAGCAGGCTCTCTCTTAGGAGCAAAGAGAGCTCCAGGAACTAGCTGGATTTTTATGCTGTCTTTAGCACTAAAAAGCTCACTACCAGTCACTCTCTCGAGGGAAGCTTTCCTACCAGGAAAAGGCTGGCTAGGATAGAGCAGCAGCACAAGGCAAGAGTCACTCAGTGAAAATCTGGAAGTCAGAACTCTTAAAACCCACAAAAAGCTGCTTGGACATTAAGTTCTGACTGAAGTGTTACTTCTAAATAGTATCTACAGTTAGACAAAGGAGCCTGTGTGTACCAACACATCTAGAGAAGACACCAACCCCTCGAGAGCCAAGGCCTCTCCTGGGTTTCTCAGCATTCCAGGATGGGATATTTCTTGTCATTGAGCTTGAGAGTCAAGACAAGAGTCACCTGAAGAGTTCCTCACTTCACAAGAAGTTGCCCCAGCCTGCTGCAGATGGGAACTTGTCAGAAAAGGCCTGAGAGTTTTTCAGAGAAGCTTGCCCATGCCTGGCACTGCTGGCAACAGAAGGCAGCTGCCAGTCTCTCAGCCTAACCACTCCAGGAACAATCTATACCAAGCCACAGTGTGGTAACTCTTGAGGCCCTGACAAAATGAAAGACTTTACCTGCAGTGATGTGCTCTGTCAGGTTTGATGCTACAGCATTTTGGGCACTTGTAAACCACTTGTCCTGGTTTTAGCTGTAAACTCTCAATGAACTCCTTTGTGGCATTGCCTTTGGGTACAGCACCCTGCAGAAAAACAAAAACAATGAAACAAGCCTGAAGATTAATCTGGGCATGAGTGTTAAGAGCAGTAGGAGGACTTGAAACTAAGGGAGGGAAGGGAAGAAAGAAAAACTTTCCTAGGATCACGTTTCAACAGAAGTAAGAAGATTGAGAGATGACAGTGAGGTCCTCGTGTGTAGAACCAAAGAATTAAAACAGAATTTTGGTGATTTTTTTTTCCCCAAGCATCAGTAAACCCTCACTTACACAATTCTTGGTTTATTGTTCTATAATAATTTTGCAATATTTAAGAATCCTCATCTGCCTCTTCACATCTATCAACAGATCTGTCACATCAGTGTTTCGTATCTCAAACTGGAAGACACAGCAGAAGCTGCTACTTCTGAAGTATCCTTGTGTGCACTAAGAGTGGTTGGTAAACACCTTCTGTGTTTACAGCTCTGTCTCATTGGGGATCTGTTATTTAAATTAGGGCTTAGCATTCAAACAGTGAACACTAAGAACCCTCCCACTCGAATCAAACTAAGTAAAACACTCCTAGTTGTGCAATACCCACTTTACAATAAGCCTTTCCACAGGTAGTTGCAGCAGCCTGAGTTCAAGGGTTTCCAGCCTTCCTAGGGTCAGGAATTTGCTCAGACAACATAAAACACACAACACCACCAACACCACCCTCCAGCAGGTCATAAGAAGTGCTGTGTGAAATCAGTGCTGCTGCACTGCCACAAATGCAGCTCAGTGGACAGGAAGCCTTTGTACTGAAATCAAATCACCTATGAGGTATTTTCAGCCTCCTTTTAACACTTCTCTACAACATCCCAACAGCCCCAAGCAGGCATCAGGCAGGGAACTGCATGTTAAGCCACCACTGTAAGGCTTTCTTGAGCAGCCTTTGGGGCTTTCCACAAACCCCTCCTCAGTGTGCTTGGCCAACTCAAGAATTACCAAGAGTGATTCCCAGTAAATGCTACACTTCATCTTCTCCCTCTCCAGGTGCAGCAATGGAGTGTTCTTAACAAGAGCCCACAGGAAGCAATTCCAGTCCTGAAGAATTCAGGAGCTTGTTTCTTTCTGATAGGAATTCCTTCTGTTTGCCTCAGCAGTGCTTTCTGTTCTGTTCTGATCCCAGGTGTGCCACTGGCTCTCCATGTCCCAGCAGCTTCCCCCACTCCAGCTCACACTGCCAGAGGTTGCTGCCTCCCTTCACTCTGTCTTGCCTTCTCCCTTTGGTTTAGCTGATTTCCTCAAGGAAAACAACCCAAAATCCCACTGGCTCTCGCCATCCACACACATCAGTGCCAGCACATACATGGAATGAACATCTCTGTTCCCAGTGTCTCTGCACAGACACTGTATCTGCTGCTCCAGCACCGCTTGCCCAGCCTGTTCAGAATGCAGCTTTTGTTTCAGAAGGGTTTCTGCTAACTCTGCAAAAGAATTCCTGTGACCTGAAGGTCTTCAGGCATTAAAGCCACACACACAATAACAAACAGCACGAGCCCTTGGGACACCAAGCACAGAACTAATTGCTGCAACCCTCTGTTCCTCAGGCCAGCAACCAGAAGTTTCAGAGCCTCTGTCCAGCAGCAGCTGCTGCCTGTGTTTTGTCAGTTTGGGGGCTCTGAAGTGGCCCCAGATTCTACCATTTCTGCAGTGCTGTGGCTTCTGGCAGAGCTGGAAGCTAAGAAACAAAGCTCAGGTTGAAGTTCTAATGGCACACAACAAGGTTTTGAGTAGGACATGACATCCAGAAGGAATAATTAAGAGTATCACAGCCTGACACTCCCAACAGCCACAAGAACACTCAGGAGGAAGAGGCCAAGAGGAGGAACCTAAGCTTGTTTCCCTTACACCAACTACTGGAGATGAGGTTTTGCCCTGGATCTGCTGTCCAGAGGTTACTAAACAAAGCAAACAACAAAGGCTGCTCAGAGTTAGCGTCATGTACTCAACTTTCTGCTCACTAGGTCAAAGATGAGTTAGCTGCAGACCAGGTCTCACCATGACCATGGAGACCCCATGCGAGGGGGTCTTCCAGCTCTGATGCTTCCCTCTCACTTCAGAGTTGGTAGCAGTCAGCACACTCACCCCTCAGCCAGCCCCCTAGAACATGGCTTCGTGGAGTGACATATTCCACTGCATCCTGCTGCGGCAGCGCTTGCCGTGGCAGGCAACCCAAACCAGCTTTTCCAGCTTCCCTCTTTGTCAAGACATGACAGGCCACGAGCACAAGGTCCAAGAGTGGGGAGGAAACAGCAGCAGAGAAACACTGCCAAGAGAGAGGAGTTCTGCACGCAACAGGGATTTGAAGCCGAGTCCTCAACTTCGCTTCTGACTCGAGAGGGATGAGAAACCAGCGCTGCAGGTCAGCAGCCTGACTGGGCAGGCTGGCACGCCAAAGTTATCTACATCTGTCACGCACTTGGCAGCTGAGTTACCCAACAGCTGGCAGACAACTCTGCTTCTGTGCAGAGATACTCACCGGGTCTGTCAGCATGGCCCGGCAATGCGAAGCCAGGGCCAGGAAGGCCAAGGTGTTGAAGAGCGTGCCATTGATGGTGCTATAGACATAGTCTCTGGATGGTACTAGCATGACAAGGAGGACCACGAAGTCGGCATAGAAGACCAGCATCCAGGTGACGACAGCGCAGGCGATGCCACAGCCATCCCGGATGAACCACATGGCTGCGGGCGCCGCGCGGCTGGCGGGCGGCACACACTGCTCCGGCTGCAGGTACTCAGGCTTCCGCTCAATGTCTCTGACGCGGGGGACTGGAGGAATCATCATAGGCTGTTATGTCCATACTTGCATCTGAAAGAGAGGCAGACAGAGCGCTCGCTGCTGACAGACCTCCAGCCACGGCACGGCGTGGGGACAGTGTGGAAATCCCACCCCCACCAGGGCTTGCGGAAGAGCAGGGAAGGTGAACGAATGCGACGTGAAAGAATGGATTTGGAAACCACTCTTGTGCTTATCGGAACCCTTCTTACTCCAAAGGCTCACTTAAGAGCTTTTAAAACTCGCTTAATTACACACTATACCCACGGGTGTGCCACCTCCACCCCGCCAGAAGAAAGGCAACAAGAATTTAAGGAGAAGAAAGTGATCAGGTAGGTGCTGCCAGGAGGTGCCACAACAGGAAAGCTGAACCATGGCATGCAAGAAACAAGGGAAAGGCCTGGCACAGATAGCAAGGGCCCTTCTGGTGCCTCACACCTAGGCAAGGAAAGGCTACAGATCCCTACAGATACTGAGAAGCTTAGCATGTGGATCAGAGTCACAGAACAGATCTGGTTGGAAGAGACCTCCAAGCTCATCCAGTCTGACCTTTGACCCAGCACTGAAGGGTCAACGCAAAACCATGTCTCTAAGCACCAGCTCCACAGGCTGCTAGAACACCTCCAGGGATGGTGACTCCAGCACTGCCCTGGGCAGACCATTCCAATGTTTGAGAACCCTTGCAGAGCCTGAATCTCCCCTGGCACAGCTTGGTACCATTTCCCCCAGTCCTGTCACTTGTCCCTTCTGCTAACCCCAGAGCTGTTACTCCATGGACAAAAGCGCAAACTCAAACCGCTGCAAAGTTACAGTGGCAGGAACTGGTGAAGAAGTAACCCAGGCAAAGCTCCTGATAGGAATTTCTCACCTTGGCTGGAGGATGTTGCTCCTGAATACCAGCTGTCTCCCACTCTCACCTCCTCCTTTGGAAGCTGTCTGCTCTGCCACGCTTCTCCTTGCCCCTTTCTCCATCTCTCCTCGGTGTTTATCAGCACTTCAAGCCAACTCCACTGTACCAAGGGCACCCATTCGCATTTGCTGCCACTGCACCTGTCCTCTCCACCTCTGCAAGCACTCCTGGAGCCAGGAAGTGCTCCACTGCAGGTGTGCATAGCACTGTTGTTCCAGGGCGACCCAAGGTGGGCACTGGGGAACACAAAAAGCTGCTGCTCAGACTCTGGCAGGGGAGCAGTCAACCTGCGCTGGTAGTGCAGGGCACTCGACACCAGAGCATGCCCAGAATGCTGCGCTCTGCAAGCAGCTCTTTGCACACCCTGCACCTTCTTCCAGAGGCTTCTCAGCAGGCTGGTTCCACACTGCTCTAACCACTCAAGCCCTACACAATCTACTCCCAGAGACCCACCTTCTGCAGAAACAAGAGACAATCATTTTGCTACCAAATACAAGGAAATGCAGAGAGTGACCCAGATGGGTTCAGCCTCCTGTTTTGAATGTTTCCAGCTACCAGCTCTCTGGAATTTCAACACACAGAGATTATTCTCATTTCTTTGCAAAAAAAAGTCCAAAAATGAGTGCACTTTTCCATTTTAACTCGGGGAAAGGTAGACGACATTCACTATTCATTACTGTCACAGGATGGTTTAGGTTATGTTTTCCACCAATAAAGGGCAGCTCACCCCGAAGCTCTTTTCCATTGTTAAAAACTGTCACTGCTGGCTACACAAAATGGGGAAGCCTTACAGAAAACACTGTGAGGATCACAAAAGTCTCCAGGATCTTAAACTTCTCTTCAAACTTCTATGGCTAACTTTTGTTGAAGCTCTGTTTTGCGTAACAGCAACCCAAGCCAAGTTGCTCTTGCCCCTGCCTGCATAGGGAAGGAGATAGTAATTTGCTTTCCAGTTATTTCAGGAGGACAATTGGTCTCTCACGGCCAAAGACTGAGGTTATTAATGAGCAGGATGATTAATTAAAGCCAAGCACAGAAGTGATGAGCTTGTGTTAGCACGAGCGACACAGAAGGCAGGTGCCTGGAACTGCTACTGCCACAGCAAGGGGTAAGATCCAAGAACACAGAGCTCTGAGGTGCACAGAAGTGGAAGAGCCAGAGCATTTACAGCAGCTGTTTTCTGCAATAGCTGGTACAAAGAACCAGGGAGAATTGGGGCATTTTGTTATGCCTAAACTCCTTTTAGCGTTCAGCACGCTCGGTATGCTGCCCAGCGAGAGACGACCCCTCTGCAGGAGGTGCCGGGGATCAGCGGCAAAGCATAGCAGCCCTCTGCTGATACACGCACCACACCCAACAGAAAAGGCAAGGTAGGTGCGAGGCTCATTCACTTTGGAATGTTCCACTGTACATTATCTGAAGAGTCAACTTAGAGCAGCTTAGGAGTCTCAGCTTCTCAGAACGTTGCATGACTCGGTCAGGGCGTTTTGCTTTAATTTCAGTACTTACTACACACAAACATCTGGTTTTGTTCATGTTGTCCAACCTGGTGCTTTCATGTAAACAACACCCAAAAAACCCCAACGCCAGCAGACTGCAGTGGGGATGAAGCAGTAACTTGCCCTAAGTGCTCTGCCCTTCAACCAGGCTGCACAGCAACTTAATTTGTAAGGTGTGAGTCCCTCTTGTCCCTGAGCGGACGAAGGCAAAGGGCGCAAGGACTTAATGAGTGTGTCAGGCTACGAAACAGGCCACTGGGTAAGAGTGAGATACAGTGACAACACACACATCGATCTGGCTTAAGGACATGGCAGAGCAAAGATCTGTTCCTCTTTTTCATCTGGAAGACACGTGGCATCAAGGGGATTATCCAAACCCAGGTAATACACATGTTAGAAATGGGAATCGCCCACATTAACAGCCACTTCCTGCTGCAAGGAACACCTAAAACATGCTGTGGCACTCGATATACATAAACCAACTGTCTCCTGACCTGCCAGGAGTCATGTTAGCAATCTCTTTTTTTAGTGGCCTCTGGCCAGCAGAGAATTCATGAAGAATGAAGGAATGAATGACGTGGGCCTTCAGCCAAGGTGCAGCTGAAAGCTACCTCAGGTGCTGAGGTTATAAAACTTGCACCGAGCTTAATGCCATCATCATCACCATCACCCAAATGAGTTTTACCTAATTACTCACACCAGCGAGATCAGGCACAAGGGCATGACTTGCAAAGCTACAGTATTACTGTGCATGCTGCAAATGCTTCCCCTCTGAGCAGTACATTAACATTAAGCTTCGGGAAGAGTTTCCACTTTGTCACAGGGACTCAGTGAACTTCAACTTCTACTGATTACATGAACACAACTCTGGAAATTAAGATACAAACCAACCAACCAGAAATGGACAAAAAAAGGAGAAAAAAGAAGAATGAGACTGAGGCAGATCACAGCCATGTTTCAAGGTTTTCAGATTAAGAGATCCTTCAGGTCAGCTTTTATGGCAGAGAGTCCACTGACAGCACGCTGAGAGCTGACAAACCCCACGGAGGTTGACTTTTCATTGCCACGACGAGGAGGCACACGCCCACGCCCAGCCACGGCAGATTGACGGCAGCGACCCTCGGTGAGCTAGGTGCACTGGACAGGATGCCCTCCTTCACAAAAACCTCCAGGTAAGCAGGCAGATAAATGGACATACCCTGGGAAAGGTTTTTTGAGGTTTGTTTCATTTTTCTGTACACAGAACTGCAGTGATTAGACCACTGCAGCTTTACTCTTCCTTTGCACTGGCAATGAGAAGAAGCCTGGTTCCTGGATTACCTTCGCTTCTCCTGCCACGCTTAATACAGCCCAAACCTAACAAAGAGCCTGTCCAAACCTGCCAAAGCAAGTTGCAGCAGGGATAATAAGGAAATATCAGCATTCTGATATCAGCATTCTGATTTTTTCCTAATGGCTCCTGCAAGGCCTAAAAAAGCTTTATCTGATCAGCAGGAGTGGAACAAAGCCTCCCAGCTCTGCCCGGAGCTTGTGCCTGTCTCCTTCAGACACAGTCAGACCTCCCTCTACACGGCAGGTGCCAACCCCTGGGTCACCAAACCTCACAGGGTCAATGGGACATTTCAAGCAGGTCTCTGAACAGCAGCTGAAAAAAGCAATTCTATTATTAGCAGGCTGAAAGTGGCTACAGAAAGCTCCGCTCCCACTGCAGCATTTTAGAGACTCCATAGCTTAAAAAACAACAAAACAAAACAATCCCAATCCAAGCCCTCTGCTAGGTCAAAACCCACTCCTCTGGGCTTTGAGTGACAAATGCAATAGGGAAGGATCTGGCACCGAGCTTAACACCTGATGACCCACATGGAAAAGTCAGAGGGCAGAGCCAGACAGTCACCCCAGGAGCAGCTCCCAGGATTACAGTCAGAACAGATAATTTCTCCTTTTCTCTCCTGAAAATCCAGGCCACATTAAGGAGCAGCCTCAGCCTAAGCACTATGTTACCAGCTACATTTAGCAGGAGGCCCACGAACATCCCAGGTGCCCCATGAGCCTTTGGCTGAAGCCATGCAACTTCAACAGCTGCTGAAATAAAATGGCCTCGACCAGAAGGGGAATTTTAGATTAAATCCATTAAAAACAAACTAAAAAAACCTCAAAGAAATAAACACAAAAAACAAAACAAAACAAAACAAAACAAAACAAAAAAAAAAAAAACC
>VWZE01004240.1:338682-364654 GCA_013396675.1 Eubucco bourcierii
AAAAAAAAAAAAAATCCGTCCTCGTCTTTCTTATAGTCCCCCTTCAATTCTTAGGAGGCTGCAGTAAGGTTCCCCTGGAGCTTCTCTTCTCCAGGCCAAACAACCCCAACTCCCTCAGCCTTTCTTCATTGCAGAATGATGCTCAGAGGGCTGCAGCAGCTCTGCTCTGAGGACAGGCTGAGAGAGTTGGGACTCTGCAGCCTGGAGAAAGAAGGCTTCTAGGAGACCTTAGAGTAGCCTTCCAGGATCTGAAAGGGGCTACAGCAAGGCTGGGGAGGGACTATTGACAAGGTCTTCCAGTGACAGGACAAGGGGAGTGGGTTTGAACTGGCAGAGGGGGAACTGGATCATCCTAACTGGATGTTAGGAGGAAGTTCTTTGCAGAGGGTGGTGAGGCACTGGCACAGGTTACCCAGGGAGGTTGTGGAACGCAGGAGCACAGAATGTGACTGAAGATCACATTGGGTGATTCTGTGCTCCCCAACCTCCCTGCAGGTGTTCAAGGCCAGGCTGGATGAGCCCTTGAGTGACCTGTGCTAGTGGGAGGTGTCCCTGCCTATGGCAGGGGGTTGGAACTGGATGATCTTCGAGGTCCTTTCCAACCTTAGTGTTGTATGATTCTATGAAATAGTAAAGGATGTGTGGAGAAAACAGCCAGAGTTGAAAGTATTGAGCTTTCTGCAGAGTACAGGAACCATATTACAGTGCACAAACCCCTGGTGTTACAGGGGCAAGCTGCAAGATGGAAGCATTTGGAAGGCTGATAGCTTATTTTTATCTACTGGGTCCTAATTGTGTGGATAAAGGTACAAAGCTCGAGTATCCCAGGAAAGGCCTGTGTTGTTAGGGAATGTGCCTTTTAAAGGCAAGGTGGTTACTGCTTTGCAGCCTTTCTTTTGGAATTGGAGAGCACTAGTGCAGGAGCTCATGCCTCTTTGCAGTGAGCTTGTTGCAAGCTCCAGATAAATGAGAGGTGAATGGGAAGGTGCAGTCCATTCTCCTGTACTGTTTGGTGAAGGTTAGAGCTAATATGAGCTGCTGCTTTTATATCCTTTTATGTGCTGTGGTTGGCATGGAGAAAGGAAACTTTAAAAGCAGCTGTTACTTTTTCTCCCCCCACTTCTCATTCCTGATTCCCTTAAGCACAGTATGTTGCTTGCCATCCTCAGGAGGACCTTCGCCTGGATGGTCGCGGCTGTGAAGACTACAGATGTGCAGAAGTAGAGACAGATGTTGTATCAAACACAAGTGGATCTGCAAGAGTAAAGCTGGTAGGTACATTTCTTAGGGATCTTGTACTTTGCTGATTAAATTCTGGTTTATGACTAGTTTTGAACGAAGCTGAAGCTAATTGCAGATGAGTTTGTGTATGTGTGTGTATAGCACTAACTGAAGCTATGGCTGAGGGATATCAGGACAGGATGTATGATTCATTCAGGCTGGCTCAATCTGTGTGAGCTAGAGTTATGGTGAAGTACCCAGACTGCCTTCAGGCTGAACTAACCTAACATTTCATCTTGAAAATGGACAGAAAAAAATAAGTCTGTTCCTTTGGAATGAAGTAAAACTCCTGGCATGTGCTGAGTGTGAATTTGCTGTGCAGCATTATAAAGGTTCTGCAGAAATAATGGCTTCCAGAATTAAAATGATAGTGGTAGTCATGGATGTTGAGTGTCTTTTTAACCTAGAGAAGACTAGTATGTGTGGTAATTATTTGAAGAATCTTCTTAGGCCTAATACTGTACTTCTAAAGCCTTTTTTTTTTTTTTAATTACTAAGCTAATTGTGGTTTTAAGTTTGCTCTGATAGAATGCTCAGTGCAGGTAACTGACAGGTAGAAATGTCAGCTTCCTGTAGGCTTTGCATAACATGAGTGGTTCTGTGACTCTCATTCCACTTGTGCAATATGTTTTTGTTTTAACAGGGACACACTGATATCTTGGTGGGGGTAAAAGCTGAAATGGGGACACCCAAGTTAGAGAAACCAGATGAAGGTTACCTGGAATTCTTTGTTGACTGGTTAGTATGCTAGAAAAGAAAGAACTATACCCAATATTTGGAATAATTCACTAAACAGCACTTACCATTCTTGTGAAGTTTATACCTGCCTTAATGTTTGTGCCTCTGTCACATTATGCAGCCTTATCTAAGACTGCCTCTGCACATCATGATGTATTGCTCAGCTGTGACAGCCTAGAGTTTGGAGAGGGAAGGACTCACCATTGAATTGGTGGTTTGTCTCTGGTTATTGTACAAAATAGATCAGACAGGAAGGTGATCTTCTCAAAAGTGACTGCAGCTAGAGCAAACCTGAGCTTCACTGCTTTATAAATAAATAGCAGCTGCTTTGTTCTGGTGGGTTCTATGTGAAGAAGATCCACTGGCAGCATGGACATGTCCCTGAGGAAACCAGTGCTCTGTGGGGGTGTTGCAGTTCTGGACACTTTTTGATTATGAATAAACATTAGATGAGCTTCAGCTTGTTCATGTGAGGTTGTATTTTCCAACTGTTAGTCTCTGCTTCATAAGAAGATGGGATGGAGATGTGCAGCAATATTGTTCAAGAGAGATCCTGTGAGTTCTAGAAGCAGGTAATCCTTGCTTTCTGTGATGACACAGATCAAAAGCCTGCATTTCCAAGAAGGACAATCACTTCTCACATGCTTGTGGGAAAGGTGACTTCTACCCTCCAGTAAGATGCCAAAGACAAGGTGTGAAGTGGAGGCAGATGGTTCTCTGCAAAGGGAAGTGAGATGCCGGCAGTGCTCTGATGCTTTTCCAGGCTGCCACTGGGTGGTAGGAGCTGAGCAGTTTGATACACACCATCTCCTGGTGAGCTTTCTGTGCCTGCTGCCTGGCTTTGATACTGCTTTCTTAAAGTGCTTATTTTCCTTTGGTGGCTTCTTGTGCTGCTGAAAATGGTCACTTGCTGGATCATGTGTGTAATTCCCTGCCCTAAAATGCCATTTCCCTTGGTTCTGCTCTGAGTCCTTAACCTGCAGTCTGAGGAGCACATTAGTCCCGTGTTGAGACAGACTTTCAGGTGAGTCTCTGGAAAGGATGGTTTGTAGGGCACTGATTTGTGAGACTGGACATGAATTATAGTCAAACAAGTCCATGTCTTGTGTGATGTGCTCACTGCCCATCAGCACTGGAGAAGGCAGGTGTCCTGGCCATTGGTGTTGGAAAACTGCTGGGGGTGTTTTGCCCATGTTTGATTTTTGGGCTGGATTAGTACTGATTTGTTAGGGGTTTTTTTCTGGTTTGGTGGTGGGTTTGGTTGGTTGGTTGGTTTTGAGGTTTTTTTTTGGTTTTTTGGTTTTGTTTTTTTTGTGGTTTGGTAGGGTTTGTTTGGTTTTTGTTGGTTGGTTGGTTGGTTTGTTTGTTTGTGTTTTTTTGTTTGGTTGGTTTTTTTTCCCCTGGTTGGTTTGGTTTGGTTTGGGCTGGGTTTGGGTTTTGGGTGTTGTGGTGGTTTTTTTTGTTTGGTTTGGTTTTTTTTGAGGCAAAGCAACTTGAGTATTATGCAGGTGACACTGAAATCGTAGAATCACAGAATGGTAAGGTTGGAAGGGACCTCAAGGATCATCCAGTCCCAACCCCCTGCCATAGGCAGGGACACCTCCCACTAGCACAGGTTTCTCAAGGCCTCATCCAGCCTGGTCAGCAGCAGAAATTCTGTGCCCCAGCTGGCCACTACTGAAGCTCTTTCTGTGCTCCCTGAAGATGTTTGTTGGCATTTTCTCTTAGCAGTGTGGCAGACAGATTCTGGTCAGTGTGAGCATTAGGTGGCAGCATTTGCCGTGCAGTGGCTGTGACAGCAGCCTGCTCACTGCTTTATTCCACTTAGGTTGTGAGGAGCTGAAGTGTTAAAACAGTGGAATTAAGATGCAGTGAAACTCATAGTTATGTTCTGGGTCTTATGCTCTTCCTGCTTGCAAGTCAAAGAAGGCAGCCTTTTGTGACTGAAAAAATAGATGAAGGTTTGTGTTTAGAAATAATGAGGTGTAGATTGAGGTTTGTATCATTCTTTCCAGCTCATCATAGGAACACTAACGCTTGTGCTTCAACCAGAACGATCTTGTTCACTTGCAGGGAAGCTGCTTCCATGGATAAGTGCTTGTCCAATACCACCTGCAGACCTCACCTAGCATGCTTCCAGAATGAAATTTTACTTGGATATGGCCCTGCCTTATAAAACAGGTGTCTAGCAGTAGCACAACTATGAATAATATTCTGTGTCACACTTGCAGTGCTTATTCATGTGTCAAATGCAGTCTGGAAAGAGAGGTCCACTGATTCTTTTTAAAGCACATACAGTGCTGTCTGTAGCAAATCCCTGCTGTAAAGTCCAGAAGCTCTTCCTGGCATCCTGAGTTTTCATCAGTTCTGCAAAAGAACGAGTTGGGGGAATGACTGTCAGGTGATTTGTGTGGGTAAGAATAATCACAGGTAGTGATGTGTAAGCTTGCAGGCTCCACAGTCTCCTTGATACAGCTCACTTGGTGGTTTAAGTCATACAAGGTAATGTGGAGCTTTAGTTGCTTGGGGTTTTTTTTCTAAGTCTAAGACCTGGACTTTTGCTGTTTGCTTACGTTTGTGCAGTCCATGCAGGTTGGAAGAGTTTGTATCACCAGATACACACAAAGCACCCATGAGAAGTTGTACTGGGAGGCACCCAAAGAGAGTGCAAGGCTCTGTGATTATGGATTCTGATAACATTGAAGCTGCTTCTGTGGAACCACCTCCTTTGCTATGTGCTCTAAGGAGACATTCATTTGGGGCATGGCTGGCATTTAAAAACAGGATCTGCAACGTGTGCCATCAGTCCACAGCTGGAGGAGGCTCTTGCCCTCTGTAAACCAGAGCCTGGGTTCACAATATTCCTTTGCTATTTTGCTGTGATTTGGAGGTGGATGGTTGATTTTTTGGGCTTTTTTGGGGGAGGGTTGGTTGATTTTTGTTTGTTTGTTAGTTTTTAGGCCTGTTTCCTTTAATTCTTGGAATGTTGCTCCTAGCTGTGTGCAAGGCCTCAGCACCCAAGGGCTGTCTTGGATGATTGCTCATAAACAAAGTTTGTTGTGCTGGAATCAGGGAAGTGAAGGCCTCATGCTTCTGTCAGATCCCTTCTGGAAAAAAGTGTTCTTTAGCTGCTGCTGTCCATGAGCTGCAGCTGCTGTCAGTAATGAGCTGCTTGACAGCAGAGAGTGCACTCAGTACAGGAGTGACCAATTAAGGTTGGGCAGGGATGCCACTTTAAAAAATGCATATTCCACTTGACGCATCATCACATCTTTCTCCTCTTAGCCACTCTCCTGTCTGACTAATCTAGCTTTCAGCTCTAACAAGCTGTCTTCTTAGCTGTTGTCAATTTAGTGCAGATTTATTTCTTCTAGTAATTGTTATTTTTGGAGGCGTTGAGGTGATGGAAGACAAGAGGTGATGGAAGATAAGGGTGCTTAAGAAACAATCCCTGAGAGAATTCATCACCTTTGATGTTGCAGTGTGGGAACTGAATGTAGTTGTGGGAAGTAATTTGTATGAGAGCTTGTAGCAAAATGTAGGCATGTGGCCTGCTCAGAGACATTCCTCATGCAAAGTGGAAAGCAGTTCTTGACCAAAGGCTGCTTAGTCACTGCACAGAAATCCTTAGACAGTTCTAATGCTTTCTGTTTGAGAAGTGTTCTTTGGGTATTGGTTGCTTCATAAGTGAAAGTTTTGTGTTTGGTTTTTTTTCTAGTTCTGCAAATGCTACTCCTGAATTTGAAGGCCGAGGAGGAGAAGAACTTGGCTCAGAGATAGCAAATACACTCTGCAGAGTATTCAGCAGTGAGAGCACTGTGGACTTGAAATCCCTCTGTATTAATCCCAGGGAGCACTGCTGGGTACTCTATGTGGACGTGCTGGTAAGTCAGAAAATGAAAACAAAGCTTCAGGGGGGTTTTCAAGATCCTGGCTGACTTAGAGCTACCATCTGTATTATCAAAGGGAAACACCTCAGAACATGACATCATGCTGCCCAGCACAGAGGCTATTGCTTGTGCATCTGCCTGGAACAGTTAATCACAGAATGGCTTAGCTTGGAAGGGACCTCAGAGCTCATCTCCAACCTCCCCACCATGGGCAGGGGCACCTCCCAACGAGATTTGGCTGCTCAAGGCCTCATCCAGCCTGGCCTTCAACACCCGCAGGCAGGAGGCAGCCACAGCCTCTCTGGGCAGCCTGTGCCAGACTCTCGCCACACTCACTCAAGAACTTCTTCCTTAGTTCCAGTCTGACCCTGCTCTGCCTCAGCTTCAAACCACTCCCCCTTGGCCTGTCTCTAGACACCCTGATGAAAAGTCCCTCTGCAGCCTTCCTGCAGGATCCCTTCACTGGTAGGCAGCTCCCTCAGCCTGTGCTCACAGCATCCCTTGGATTATCTTCTCCAGCTTGCTCTTCTTAATGCTGGTGCTGCTCCAGCCCTTGGGTCAGTCCTTCCAGCTTTCTCTTCCTACTCTTGGTGCTGCTGCAGTGCAGAGCTCACAAACCACTGAATCCTCCAGCTCAGTCTGAGGTGCAAACCAGTTACACTGCCAGGCAGGTGGCTGCTGGAGAAGGCTAAGTGTGTTCCCTAGGCAGATGTAAGGGCAAGCGTGCCACTGTGTCGTTAGCCTGTGTCTGTGTGAGCCCACGCACAGCTCTTCTACCTCTTTGCACTGTTGGCAGCATTAATTCAGCAAACTGACACAGAAGCTTTGCTGGCAAAACTTAGGTTTGGCTTGGGCACATTTTCATGGAATTTGTGTGCATGCATTGAACATGGCAGAGAAGCTAAAGGTTTGCTCTCATTAAAAGAGGAAACTGGATTTTGAGCTTGCAAATCTTGTGTGTGCAGCAGCTCCATTTCCAAACCATGCTGTGGCCTGGCAGTTTAATAGAAGTCTGCAGGCCAGACTCCTGAGCCTTATTTCCAGTTCTTACTGGTCCAAAGTTGAGTTTCTGTTTGCCAAATTTCTAACTGAAAATCCACTGAGGGATCTTGCTCACAGGAATCCATAAGACCCTGTGGAACAATTTGCAAAATGTTAGGCTGTATTGCAACAGAAACTAAATTAAATACAGAAGTCTGATAAATGAAACAGGAACATTGAGGCTGAGCCCTGAATAAATGTGAAAATGAGTCCATTAGCTGTTGAAAAAGCAGTGGCAGTAGCCTAATGATGGTAGATTAGGGTGCATAGTGTGACTTTGTCTGCATGCAGAGCGAGCAAATAGGTACCGCTGCTGAGTGCTTTACCAGCCCCAGTCACTGCCTTGCTGCAGCCTGGCACAGGTCATGCAGAATGAGATGTTAGTTGTGACAGATCACACTGGGGCCAGCTAGGTAATTACCAGCAGAGTACAGGTGATTAAGTGCTGTGCTTGTTTAAGCTGTGTGCTGCTTTACATTGCATAAACACTGCAAACCCAAATCATTCACGGAGCTGCCTGCTGCAGAAGTCGTTCCCCATAGCTCTTGGGGGAGATGTCACTGCTCATGGCTTGCTTCTTCCTGCACAGATGTGCTACAGAGCAGAACAGCTTTGTGTTTATGCTGCCATAGCAAATAAAGAGCATCATGACCTGTGTTGTGTGATCAGTTTTACATTCAGCTTTGCTTACAGTGCCAGTAAAGAATTTGTTGTAGCTTTGTAATTAGGACTCTAAACTTGATGAGTCTTTTTAATGTGGTCTGCAGGGATTCTGTGCCAGAGCCACTGAAGAGCTGCTGCTGTAGGTGTAGCAGGGAACTGGTCACATTTGTCTCTTATTCTCTTCCCACCTTTTTTTTTTTTTTTTTTTTTTTNGGGGACCTTAGAGCTGCCTCCCAGTAGCTGAAGGGATTCCGCAGGAAGGCTGCAGAGGGACTTTTCCTGAGGGTGTGTAGAGACAGGACAAGGAGGAATGGTTTGAGGCTGAGGAAGAAGATATTTTGGTACATAATTTGCCCCAGCATGCTGCTGTGCTGAGCAAGGAGAATCAGAGTGTGCAATCTCATTGTTCCCTACCTAATCACAGTGCTTTGGGGGGGTGCTTCAGGGTCTGTGGAAATTGGAGCAATTTACTACTGAGCATCCCTCAGTGTTTCTTTCTGTTTTCCTCTGGGTTGGAAATAAAAGGAATCTACCCTTTTGGAGGAAGAACTTCTTTGGATAAAGCAAGGTCTACAATATCTGTGCTGGGAAAAAAAAGAGAAAATAACTCATTTGCATATCAGTAAATTAAAAGCAGTCCTTTCTAAAGACTCCCTGGCTTCCCACAAGTCAGAGTTGCACAGACTTGCTTAGTCCTTAGGAAAAAATGAACATAATTTAAAAAGGAAAGGCTGTGAGCAGAAGGTGCTTCAGGTGAGAAGGGACATTCCTTCCTGGAGGAACTGTACCCTGCTTGTTCCAGGCTGTGCTCCTGGCCTGTAGGCACCACTGTGACCATGCTTTAGAGTGGCAGCCTGAGCAAGAGCCCTGCAACAGCACTACAGGTGCATCCCATCAGTGTGTTTTAATACCAAAGATACTGGGGGGGCTTTTTGTGTTACCCAGCAAAATCCAATCATGGCTGAAAGTGGGAAGTTAACCTCTCTGCATCCAGCAGCTGTTTGCAAAGAAGTAATCTGATCAGCTCTGTATTTAGCTTTCTGTCCCAGCTTTTTGTCATTCTTTGGACACAACTCATTCTGTCTTCATAAAAAGAAACTGCCTTTCCAGAATACCTGGGTTCTGGTTTGCTCCCAGTGCAGCACTTTGTCTCCTCCTTCACTGGCTTTTGAAGAACAGTCAGTGCTGAACACTTGCTCTGCTTGCAGAGCATGGATTGATGTGGCAGAGAAGCAGCCATATGTTCTCACTGCAGCACTTGCAGGTGCTCTGGGGGCTCTGTGCCTGTGTGTTCATGGAGCTGGCAGCGAGAGCGGAGCTTCTCGGAGAGCTGGCGCCAGGCTGTGGCCAAATCCACCTTTGAGTTGTCTGTCAGCCTGTAGAAGGTATCAGAGGAGCTCTGCCTTTTTATCTGCCTTACAGTGTTCTCTCAGCTGGCTCCTCTCCTGACTTTGATGGGTGGGAAGAAGCTAAGCCAGGCTCCTTCACACACTGACTTCACACAGCAGTGCTGCCAACAAGTAACCTTGACATCAGGATTTCCTTAGATCTTTTTCAGCTACAGGAGAAACCTGCTGCTGACTCCTTTCCATGAAGAAGAGAGGATAAATCATGCTGTGCCTTCACAACTATCCCTTCTGTGACAAGCTGTCTGCACCATATTCTGGGGGACAGTTTGCACTGCTGCTTTGAAACCAATTCTTCTTCTGGTTGGGTTTGCCCAGCTGCTGTTTAGAAAAGGCTCCTCTTTGACACAGAGTGTGGAGAATGGATTGCAGATTCAGTGTGGGCAGTTGGGAAGTGTCCTGCTTGCAGTCTAGTTCAGAGCCTTAGCACAGGCAGAGTAAGGAGAGCAGTGGTGTCATTGCAGCTGCTGTAACTCACTGCTGTAGTGGTGTCATTGCAGCTGCTGTAACTCACTGCTGTAGTGGTGTCATTGCAGCTGCTGTAACTCACTGCTGTAGTGGTGTCATTGCAGCTGCTGTAACTCACTGCTGTAGTGGTGTCATTGCAGCTGCTGTAACTCACTGCTGTCACTTGTTTTGAAGTGCATTCACTGTTCTATTTTGCACATGTGGTACAGTCAGCTGAAGTCTTCCTTTTTGATCTGTTGCTTCCTTTTGGATAGGCTTCAAAGTCAAATTTGGGCTTTAATAACCTGTTCATGTTCTCAATTTTGTGCCTTTACAGGTAAGCTTAAGTAAAATGAAGCCCTGCTTTGAAGGCACCAGCCTGATTTTCCTTAAAAGAGATTTTTTGTTTTTCTCCCCAGTTACTGGAGTGTGGTGGGAACCTCTTTGATGCCATCTCGGTGGCAGTGAAGGCAGCTCTCTTTAACACAAGGTAAATGTCCTCTAAGTGCAAGTGGCATGAGGGGGAAGAGCAGAGCTCTCTCGATGAAGCATTTGTAGTGCTTCAGTAATTCAGTAAGAAATACCCAAGGCAACTTGCATTCAGGTCTGAGGCAGCCTGTCTGCATGCAGGTGACACACACTGCTGTTGCCTTCATTCAGCAGTTAATAATCAAGTGCCATCTTGTCTTCTATCCGGAGTCATGCTCACAAAACAACTCCTCCTACGTGGCCAGGTCCAGCAAAAACTCTCTTGACCACGTGGTTTTGTTACAAGTGGTTGGAGGCCTTTGTGTAGCTGCTCTTGTGGGTTTGAAATGGGTATTGACTGAGAGGTGATGCTCCTGGATGAGAAGCCCTCTGAGACTACTGTGAGGTGATGCTCCTGGATGAGAAGCCCTCTGAGACTACTGAGAGGTGATGCTCCTGGATGAGAAGCCTTCTGAGACTACTGAGAGGTGATGCTCCTGGATGAGAAGCCTTCTGAGACTACTGAGAGGTGATGCTCCTGGATGAGATTGTGGGAGGAGGAGAGTGATGTCTTTAAAAGAACTCTGCCCATGTGTTTGAATTCAAAGGATGGAAGAAGAAGAGCTGGTAGAATGAGTGATGCAGGTGCTCTCTGTGTGGTCTCATGGTAACATTCAGTATCTCTGTTCCTGATGGTTTTATCTGCTTCAGCTATAGGTGAAAGGGAAAGGGGAATTCTGTAGCACCCTTGAGAAAGAAACTGGCAAATGGCTTTGCTAAAGTTCTGTAGCAAAAGCAGCTGAATGGATGCAGCAGTCAGACTCCTAGAGGCATGAATATTTTAGAAGTGGATCTCAGATTGTTCTTCAGCTGTGAGACATCTGCTGAAGTCACTGGTGGAGTTCTGGCTTCTTCATCAGGGAGTCTCTGCACAGTTCTAGAGCTGCAAAAGTATGTGCAAGGGGAAGAGGGAGCTCTGCTTTTGGAGCAGGCAGTACAGTGAGTTAGACACACTTCAAAAGGGGCCAAGGGGAGAACCCAGCCAAGGCTTGCTGAGAGGTTTCCCATGCTAACCAGTTTCTCAGCAGTGACTTTTAAGAGCAGGTTGTTCTTGTAGCATTAAGAACCAGTGTCACAAACCAGAGTGCTCACAAGAGGAGCTGTCAGGAGGCCGAAGAGCAGACGCCTGGTCTCTGCGTGCCAGCTGCCAGGAGGCACGTGTCAGGCACTTGGAGCAGTGGCTTCCTTTTGGATTGCTTGCAGACCCAAGGCACACACTTTATGTCCCAGATAAGGAGGGCTCTGCTCTTATTTCAGCCAGGCCTTCTGAACAAAGAGAAGAACACAGGAGCAGTAATCGGCAGCCAGGTGTGGCTTTGGGAGGGTGGGCAGCGTGCAGGGTGGCAGTGTGCCAGGGAGGCTGCTTTGGCTTGGCTGTCCTGACTGCTGATCCCTGTGTCTTCTTCAGACAGTCTTTAATCAGGGGGCAAGCACCTACAGTCCGACTCAGCATAAATGGCATCACGCAGAGCTGTTGATGTGTCCTGCCTGCGAAAAGCCTGTCGTAGGTGTGAGCTGCGCCTGGCCTCATGCCACTCCCTCACTCAGGAGGTGAAATTCAACGTGAAAACCTTTTGTCCTCATTCACTCTTTTTCTCCCTTTCCCTTACCTACTCTGTTTTCTTTGGACCAACACGAGGTTATTTGGAGCAGCTGCCTGCTCTCCATACATGTTAGTGTCCAAGCAAGACGTCAGCTTGAAGATCACTTCAGATTAAGTGTTCTGAGCATGGCTTGGCCTGTGTCCCTCTCTCTGAGTCTTGCTTCCCTTTCTGCAGCTGTTTACAACCAGGTTTTTCTTACAAGTGTTTTCAGCAGACCTTCACCAGCCTGAGCAGGGCAGCTCAAGCTGCTGGGTTGCCTTTGAAACTACACATTTAGCTGTTCAGGGAGGCATGGAAACCTCAGCTTCAACCTGAAAGCCTCACTCTGACCACTTTTCTAGTAGCTATGGACACATTCTTGTTTGGGGCTAAGTAAAACCAAAATGGTAACGAGGAATTTCACACAAGAACAGTGGGATTTAAATCCTTTGTGTGCCTGACCTGACTCAGAGCTTCCCCTTCAGGCCTGGAACAATGACAACAGCACTGCTTTGGGGGAACATTTTCTCCCCAGAGTTTGGTATTGTTCACAAAAGCTGTATCAGCATCACATGCAGAAGGTAGCAGAGTGCAGACCTCTGAGCTGTGTCTCCAAGGTGTTCAAGGCTGGATTTATCCATGATGGGATTAGTAAATACTGCAGAAGGTCCAAGCAGCTGCTCTGTTAGGACTCAGCATTAGACTTGATCCTGTGGAATGTCTCTGCTTGCAACCAAGGCAACAGGAGCTGGACAAGTCACAAAAGCTGCAGAGTTTGTAACACAGCAGCCTTGCAGATATGGCTGCTTTGTGCTGGGCAGCATGGCAGAGGCAGAACTGCTGCCTGCTTGGGTCTGCAACATGCAGGAATAAGAGAGCTTTGTTCCTGAGGTGATGAAGCACTGCTGGGCAGGTTTCTGTCCTGAGCAGTTGCAGAATCAGAATAGGAAGGTAGAAGTTGCCAAGTAAACATGGCCAGCTGGAGAGGAAGCCCCTGGTTGTCTGGCAGCAGTTTTGCTCCACGCTCTACCTGGTTTTGGTGTCACCACTTGTGCTTGCTACCCATGTCACAGCTCTGCCAAGCAATTCTGACAAGGTTATTGGTGTCAGCAAGGTGGAGAGACCCAGAAGGATTCAGTCTTGGTCACTTCTCTCCTGGGCATCCAGGCAGATGTTCAAGGCATTGTTCAGAACTGATTAGTGCAAGTGCCTGAAGAGTCTCTCCCCATGTAATAGTGTGAAAACCATTAGCATGATGTCAAGGTGCTGATCTTAGCCTAAACATCTCACTCCCAACGTTTTCTTTCTAATCTCAGGGAGGGAGCTGTTAATGCTTTTATAATACTCTGGATTTGAGGCCTTGAGCAACCTGGGCTGGTGGGAGGTGTCCCTGCCCATGGCAGGGGGTTGGAACCGGCTGATCGCTAAGGTCCTTTCCAACCCAACCCATTCTATGAACCTATGACTTTTTTTTTTCTCTCTAAATATTTAGCCTGGTGAAGAGGAAGGGGCACAGCCTGGAGCAGAGACTGTCTGGCAGCTGTGCTGGCAGTGACTTTGCACTCCTGTCTCCCCAGGATCCCCAAGGTGCGAGTGCTGGAGGACCAGGAGGGCTCCAAGGAGATCGAGCTCTCCGACGACCCTTACGACTGCATCCGCCTCAGCGTGGACAACGTGCCCTGCATTGTCACCCTCAACAAGGTGAGCCTGGCACACTGCTGCCCTCCTGCCTGGGGGCTGCCTTTGCTTAGCTTCACCTGCTGCTCTTCGGGAGCTTCGGCAAGTCACGGCGCAAGGTCCTGCGGCTGGGTCAGGCCAAAACCAGGCACAAATCCGGGCTGGGTGCAGAGTGAGTTGAGAGCACTTCTGAAGAAGGCTTGAGAGCATTGATAGCTGAGCAGCTCTCCAGGAGCCAGCAGTGCCCTCCTGCAGCCCAGCAGGCAGCTGTGTGTGGGCAGCAGGGCAAGAGAGGGGATTGTGCCCCTGGACTCTGCTCAGACCTCATCTCCAATCCTGCCTCCAATGCTGCTGTCCAGGAGGGCTGCAGAGGGCCTTTGTCTAAGGGTGTCTGGCAGTAGGACAAGGGGGAATGGTTTGAAGCTGAGGGAGAGCAGGGTAAGACTGGAGCTTAGGAAGTTCTTCAGTCCTTCCTCATGTTAAGGTGGCACCTCCTGTGTTCCAGCTCATACCTGTTGTTCCTTGTCCTGTCCCTGGGCACCACCAAAAAGAGCCTGGCACCTTCACCCTGACACCCACCCCTCTGTAGACATTGATCAGATTCCCAGGGCTCTCAGTCTCTCTTCAAAGCAGAGGTGTTCTAGTCCCTTCATCATCCTCATAGCCCCCCTTGCACTCTCTCCAGCAGGTCCTTGTCTCTCTTGAACTTGGGAGCCCCAAACTGGACACAGGTGTGGTCTCAGCAGGGCAGAGCAGAGGGGCAGGAGAACCTCCCTAGCCTTGCTGGCCACACTTTTCAGGATGTTGCTGGCCCTCTTGGCCACGAGGGCTCCTGGCTGCGCACTGGGGCTCCAAGGCCTTTCTCCATGGAGAACAGGATGGCAGCAGCTGTAGGTGCCTGAGGTACTGCTGCAGCTGAACTGCTCACAAGGAGCTCAGACAACAGCAAACTCATCCTTCACTTTACTGCCTTACAGATTGGGTACAGGCACGTGGTGGATGCCACCCTTCAGGAGGAAGCCTGTTCCCTGGCCAGCCTGCTGATTTCTGTCACCAGTAAAGGTGCCCTCACTTCAATGAAGAAAATGGGCAAAGGCAGCCTGGATCCTGAGAGCATTTTTGAGATGATGGAGGTGAGTTCTGAACATGATCCTTCATGATCTGCCCACAGCCTGACTTGGCAATGCAGCTGGTATGCACTTTGGGCTTCTCAGGCACGGAAGAGGGTGTTGAGCTGCTCTGCATTCACTCTGCTGACTCTGAGCAGGGTCAGAAGAGTTGGCTGAGCTTTGGGTTGGTAGGGTGGCTGTTGGGAGTTTGTGTTCGTGGGTGATGCAGCAGTGCACAGGCCTGGCATTAGTGATCATGGAATGCTTCCCTGGTGAATGGTCACTGCTTTGACCTGTACATTTCCCCAAAAGTGGATCAACTGAAACCTCCATCACCATTTTCCTTAATTCAGAGCGTGCTTGGGTTCCAATGAATCGTTACAGGGAGGGCATTTGCCACAAGGAAATGTTTTGCACAAGCAGTCTCCCAAGTGCCTCACAGTTGTTTTGCTTTCTCTGTACTGCAGACAGGAAAGAGGGTAGGCAAGTCACTGCACACAGCCCTGCAGAAGATTCTGGATGAAGAGGAGAGTTTGGGGACCTCAAGGCAGAAGGTTGGATTTCTAGGCTGAGATTGTATTAAATGTTCCAAACTGTTTTTAATTGCTTCTGCAATCTTGTCTCTTTGTACAGAGAAAGACTTTGTCACCCCACTGCCTTTGTCCTGCCTGAGAGGCTTTTAGGCTGTTCCTGGGCACCAAGCAAGCTGCAGTTGTGTGTGAGCAAACAGACTGTAGAGGCTTTCACATGGGCCACTGCCCACAGCTAGGAAGCAGAGCAGCAGCAATGGATGCAGTTTCCTGGGAAGTTATGGGGCTGGTTTCAAGGGTGTCTGCTGCAGGTTCCACTGCATGCTGCTTTCATTCCACTTAATTCTGGTTCCACTTCTGCAGCCAAGCTGCTGTGTTCTGGAGCACTTCTGAGACTGCCAGGTTTGGGGCCCTCTTGTCACGTTCTTTTTCCACCAACCAGCTGGGAACAACACTTGGTGGAAGTCTTCACAAACGATCTTACTGCCAACAAGACGTGGTTGGGTTTTGCTGCAAGTACAACATGGGCCCAGCTTTCCAATCCATATTTTCAAGGCTTCTTTGCTCACTAGAGCTCTGCTACCAGGTACAATAGTAACCTAGCCAAAGCCTCTCAGGATGGCTAAGACAAGGGGCATAGCTATGGCACAGGAGAAAAGGAGTGTTTGATAACTCAGATGGAAAAGCCATGGTGGTTGTCAGCAACGGAAACGAAGGAGGTGGCAGACAAGAGATGCAATCAGGTTGTGTCTCCAGGGCTTCAAAGCAGTGCATTCCCTCCCTGCATCAGCTGGCTTACCCAGCAAAGAGCAGGATAGGATCCTGTGTTTGGCAGGATAGAGGAGGCAGCAGATGGAAGAAGCCAAAAGAAAAGGCTGTTTTGGAAGAAGCTGGTACTTTAGCTTCAAGAGTTGGAAGGATCATCCTGAGCAACGTTGTGTCAGTCACTGCAGTAGTGCAGGGGTTGCTTAGCTCTTGCTCAAGCAGCACTTTCTGCATTGCCTGCTTTGATTCCCTCATCTCTAGTTCAGAACATTGCTCTGACTGGAACATGTCCAGCAGGCAGAAGGGGAAGGCTCACACTAATAATCATCATTACATTAGGATATGTGCTGTGAACTTAAGGTCCCCAGGTCTCTTCAGCCCTCTCCTTAGAGCTCACTCACCCAAGTATTCAATTCCCTACTGTAATGAGCAGGCAGGTTAAAGAAAGAAAGAAGAAACTGCCCTGCAGAGCTTGCCCAAGATGTTTGTTTGGAAGAGTTGGGGTTCAGCACCTTCAGTAATGACCCATTAGGGAGGTGACAAGAGTGCTGCTCTCGTGTGTAATGCAGCCAGGGAGTGGCAGTGGCTGTAGGTCACCTTTAACCACTCTGCAGCTGTTTGGGGTAAGGCAAAGGCTCACCTGGCACCAGCCTCACAGTAGCTGTGACACATCTGCCCAGAAGGCAAATCACATCCTGGGCTGCAGCCAGAGGATTGTGGGCAGCAGGGCAAGAGAGAGGATTCTGCCCCTTTGCTCTGCTCTGCTGAGGCCTCACCTCCAATCCTGCCTCCAGTTCTGGGGTCCCCAGCATAGAAAGGACACAGAGCTGCTGGAGGTAGTCCAGAGGAGGCCACAAAGATGATCCAAGGGCTGGAGCAGCTCTGCTGTGAGGACAGGCTGAGGGAGCTGGGGGTGTGCAGCCTGGAGAGAAGAGTCCAGCATGGACCTTAGAGCTGCCTGCCAGTGCCTGAAGGGATCCTGTGGAAAGGCTGCAGAGGAATTTTTCACCAGGGTGTCTAGAGACAGGCCAAGGGGGAATGGTTTGGAGCTGAGGAAGAAGTTTTTCAGTGTGAGGGTGCTGAGAGTCTGGGACAGGTTGCTCAGGGAGGCTGTGGCTGCCTTCTGCCTGGGGGTGTTGCAGGCCAGGCTGGGTGAGGCCTTGAGCAGCAGAATCTAGCTGAGAGGTGTCCCTGCCCATCGTGGAGAGGTTGGAGCTCTTAGGTCCCTTCCATCCTGAGCCATTCTGTGATGATTCTGGTTCCTTGCCAGCAACACTGCTTGTAAGAATGTGGAAAGAAACTACTGAAGGGAGAAAAGCTCTTTACAGTACCTTAGACTTGGCACAGGCAGCTTTTGTTTGGCCATGGATTGTTGAATGTCTCAGAAGATGGTCCCTGCCAAGGAGGGCTGCAAGTGCTAACCCACAGCCATCCTCTGCAGAGGAGCAGCTGTTGCCTGGGCTGTCAGGGGCTGGTGGTTGGATGCTAGGAGCCTGCCCAGTTTCTGCAGGGTGAGTTTTGTAAGATGGTGCTAACTTTGTGTTTGTGCACAGCCTCCCAGCTGGAGGAGCTCTAGGCTGTTTGCAAGTTCCTTCATCTGAATGCTGCTTGTTATGAGAGCTGGGCAGGGAGAAGCCTCTCAGCGTGAACTGGCACCTCTCTGGTGGTGAATGCTTGGGCATTGCCCCTCCACATCTTACTAAGGAGGGCAAATCTGTAGAGACCTGAAATCCAGGCTGTGTGCTCAAGATACCTAGAAAGCATCTCTGGTCCTGGAGCATCTCTGCCTGCTGCCAGCCCAGGGCAGCCTGCAGAGCAGCTGTGTGTACAGAAAGGCAGCCCCAGCAGCTAAGCACTGGGTACCAGCACTCCTGAGAGCACCACTGCCTGTTAATAGGGGGCAAGGATCTTCAGTGCCTCCTCTAACCACACCTGTCCACCCCCAGGGCTTCTGGAGCGGGGTAAGCAGGCACAAAATGAGCTGAGGGTCTCCCACCTGCTGGCATGGGGAAGCAGTGGGGTGCACTGTGGCCCCAGGCAGGCTGGGGCTGCTTCTGCCTCTGAGACAGATGCAGTGAGGTTGGCCCAGAAGTGCTGCACAGCTGCTGCTGCTCTCAGCTGCCCCTCGAGGTTTGCTGCTACCAGCTCTTGTTCCAGGGAGATAAACAAAGCTCTGACAGGGGCAAAGGGCCTGCAGCTCTCCCAGCTGTTACAACATCTGCCAAGAAGTCTTTGAGACTCTGGTTCTCAGGCCTGCTGAGAGCTAGGCTTGCCCATGGCTGTTTTCTGTGCTTTCATTAACCCCTCCCTTCCCCTCTGGACAGAAATAGCCTCAGCTGAGGCTGCTCTTGTTCCTCGATGGGATGGTGGAAAGTTCCACGTGTTGCTGTGCAGATACTGCCACGTTTTCATTGACTCAAGTCCAGTAGAGCTAAGAGGAAACATCTGCAGAGTGGGATAGCTCTGTTTGTCCCAGGAATTCACTGCTGCTGCTAGGAGTCTTGGGAGCCTGCAAGCTGTATGCTAGAGATGAGAAGCCCAGCAGCTCCTGCCAGGCTCCTTCTTGCATTGCCTAAAAAGCAATTTGCCCTCTGCTTTCCTTTTGGTTGTTTAGCTTCTTGTATCCCAGGTTTAGGTCTGTTTGACAGGGACAGTCCACTGGGAGCAGGACAGGGTTAGTGGACCTGGCTGCTTTCCTTCTTGTGTACCCTCAGCTCTGCCTTCAACTCAGGGGGATGCTCAGCAGATTCAGCAAGCCTTGGAGTCCCACAGCCAGCAGTAGTGGTTCAAAGTGCAGCTGAGTGGGCAGGAGAGGGGAGCTGGCTCTGCCCTGGGGCTGGCAGCAGGGAGCTGTGCCACCTGCAGTCAGGCTTTATGGAAATTTGCTTCAACACAGCCTGACAACAAGTTCCTCTGAGCTCCAGCTCCCCTGGGGGTCCTGGACTCCACAGGCCTTTCTTGGGGTCTCAGCACCTCGGTTTGCTGGAGATAACCCAGAGCTTCTGCACTCTCTGTAAGCAGGCATTAACTGGCACTTTGATGTACAAAGGCCTTCCTCCACCCAGCTGGCAGTGCTGGAGCCACAGCTGAGCCAGCTGTGCCTGGGCACTGGGAGACACTCAGAGCCACCAGCAGGCAGGCTCTGCTGTCCAGAGGAGCTCTCACCACGGGCTGTGTTTTGGCAAGTGGCAGAGTTTGGTATTTCTAGGGTTGGCAACCTGTGGGTTGGAGAAGCATGACTGAAGTCCTTCCCACAGAGAGAGACACCAACTTGAATCTGCTGAGGCTCCTCAAGGGCCTGGGTTGCATGCCCCCTGCTGCCTGCACACGCAGACTTGTCTCCAAGTTAAAAGAAAGTATTTCAGGCACTGCTGAGGCTGGCATGGCAACTCATCACAGTTCCTAATTCAGCAGCCACAGCCCTGGGAGAGCAAATGGAGCTCAGAGCCTGAGAACAGCATTTTAAAGAGCAGAAGCTGTCAGAGCCATCTGCTTGCCAGTCCTAAAACACTGCCTTCCTTCTCATTGCAGACTTCTCTGTCGTTGCTGTCTAGGCAGCAGGGTTTGTGTAGCCTCCTCAGGGACCCCAGATGGGCAGGAGAGCCAATGGCATCCTGGCCTGGATCAGGAGCAGTGTGGCCAGCAGGATCAGGGCAGCACTGCTCAGCACTGCTCAGGCCACACCTTGAGTGCTGTGTCCAGTTCTGGGTCCTCAATTCAAGAGATGCTGAGGTGCTTGAGTGTGCCCAGAGAAGGGCAGCAAGGCTGGTGAGGGGCCTGGAGCACAGCCCTGTGAGGAGAGGCTGAGGGAGCTGGGGGTGTGCAGCCTGCAGAAGAGGAGGCTCAGGGCAGACCTCATTGCTCTCTGCAGCTACCTGAAGGGAGGTTGTAGCCGGGTGGGGTTGGGCTCTGCTGCCAGGGAACCAGGGACAGAACAAGAGGACACAGCCTCAAGCTGTGCCAGGGCAGGTTCAGGGTAGATTTTACGAAGAAACTCTTCACAGCAAGAGTGATTGGCATTGGAATGGGCTGCCCAGGGAGGGTCCCCATCCCTGGAGGTGTTTAAGGGGAGGCTGCATGCACTGAGTGCCATGGGTTAGGTAATTAGAAGGGTTAGGTGATAGGTTGGACTCGATGATCCCAGAGGTCCCAACCTTGCTCCTTCTGTGGTTCTGTGACCCTCTCCAGAGCTTGCTGTAAGATGTAGATGTTGACTGCAGGTTTCCTTTGGCTTGGTCAAGCTTTAGATGACAGGCAGGAAAGCAGAGCAGTGAAGAGAGCCAGATTCAGCCCCAGCCTGCACACAGAAGGGAGGGCAAAGCTTCACCGCATTGCTTGTGGGAGCAGGAGGGGCTGGCACAGCTCACGGCACCTGGGCTCAGCTGCACTCGGGTCTGCTCGGAGGTCTGAGAATTGCCTTTCACACAGATCCTTCTGTCTTGGGACCCATGGTGTGAGCCATGCTTGCAGGGATGGGATGGGAAGGCTCCTTCCTTGCACTCAGGCAGTTTTCTAGAGCTGCTGCTGGGGCTAAGGTTTGGCCAAGTGCCGCCTCCTTGGCCTTGCCCATGCTTGTCCTTAGGAAAACCACCCCTTCCTGAACCAGTACCGCATTGCTTCTTGCTTGGCCTCACAAACAATGATCCCTAGGTTTGGCTCTTTCCATCTGAACATGTTCTGCTGTTTGTGCTGCTGGGAATCAGGAGGGATGCCAGCAGGAGTTCGAGCAGCGGCTAATGAACAGAGGTTGCCTTCTGCCAAGCTCACTTCCTCCAGCCTGGCTTTTACTGTCCACCACCCACCTCTGTTTCACTCCAGCTCCTCAGAGTTTCCAGTGGTGCCACTGAGACCCAGACCCTCCTGGTGCAGAGTGGACTCTCAAGGCAGCAGAGGTCCAAACCTCAGTGTGTTGCCCCAGCCGACAGGCAAGCCAGGAGCTGCCAGCTGCTTCATGGCTTGGCTTGGGCCATACCTGCTCATTTCCTAGGAGCCAAGGCAAAACAGCCTCTCATCTCCCTGCCCATTTCCTTGCCTGGCTGGGCACGAAATCCCAGGCCTGCAGCACTGCCAGGAGCATCCAGCTTCCTCTCGTGGGCTTGTTCCAGCTGCAGCATGGCAGCAGCTTCCTGGGCTCCCCAAGGCCAGGTCAGCTTCTCTAGCTGCTTCCCTGTGCCCTGCAGCACTTCCCACCAGTGCAGTTTCTTCTGCCCTCATTTCTCTGAAGGGCTGCCTGTGCCAGCTCTGAGGTGTGCTGCTTCTCCTTCAGCCCTGAAGGGGAGGGATTTTGTGTGGACAAAACCTGGGCTCCAGCCCCTTTTGAGACAGCCCAGGCAGGAGCAAAGCAGATCCCCAAGCACACATTCCCTGCCTTAAATCTGAGTGGGAGTGCATGGCGAAGGGGAGCGAGAACCAAGCTTGCATCCCCCTGACTTGGACAGGCAGGACTGCAGGGGAGCTCTAACCGGGTGGGCTGTGAGGGCAGGGCTGTCCTTACTCAGCAGAAGTGCAGGGCAGGGGAGCACAGCTGTGGCCAAAGGAAATCCGGGCCACAGCCCTCTTTGTCTCAGACCTTTCATATGCCTGCAGTTCCAGTGGTGCATGTTGTGCTGGGTGGCACCTCCCTGAAGTGTTCAGGCAAGAGCTAAGGTTAGTGGCTGACGTGTGGAGTCCTCAGAGCCCACTTCACCCTGACCTGCAATGTTCCCAGGGATGGGCTTCTACCACTCTTTGGTAGAAAGCTCTTCTACCCTCTTTGGGCAACCTGGGCCAGTGTCTTGCCACCCTCACAGTGCAAACCTTCCTTCTGCCTAGACCAAAACTCCCCCTTTTTAGTCTCGAGCCATCAGCCCTTAGCCTGTCACTACAGGCTCTGCTAAAAAGACTCTCCCCACCTTTCTTCTAGCCCTCCCTTTAGGTGCTGGAGAGCTGCAGTAAGGTCTCCCTGGAGCCTTTTCTCCTTCAGGCTGAACAAACACAACTCTCTCCTGTCAGCAGAGGCGTTCCAGCTCTCTGATCGTTTTCGTGGCCTCCTCCGGACCGTTCCGAACAGGTCGATGCCTGCCCTGTGCTAAGCCGCCCAGCGCTGGCCGCAGCCCTGCCGTTTGCTGAGCGCTGAAGGCAACCCTTCAGCCCTTGCAGCTCCTCACAGCCTCTGCTCGGGTGCAGCTCGGCTGCCTGGCAGGACCTTCATTCCTTTTGCTTCCCTTTCGCAACCCAAGCGAGCCGCCGAGACTCCCAAGGCCCTGGGAGGCTCCCGAGGCAGTGGGAGGCTCCCCGGGGCGCTGCGGGCGCTGGCTGTGTCCGGGGTCAGCGGGCGGCGTGCTGGGACGGCTCAGCGCTCTGCTGCGAGCCGCGGCTGAGGCAGGCGTCAGAGCCGCCCCGCAGCCCGCACAGCAGTGCCATGGCGCTGCGCGGAGCCTGCCTGCTGCTCTGCCTGCTGCTCTGCCTCCTCTCCCTGGCTCGCATCTCCGGCCAGCAGAATGCCAAGGCCCGGCAAAAAGCGGCGGCTCCCAAGAAAGGTAAGAGGGGCAGCGTCTCCCCTACCAGGGACCCCGGGGGGCGCCCTTAGCCTGTTGAGCGTTTCCCGGTTCTGCCGTGGGACTGCTTGGAAAGCATCGCAGCTCCCAGCAGAGGGACTTTGGTCCCCGTGGGAGCGCTTCTGCAGCCCTCCTGCACCATACTGAGGAGGTGGAAACTGTTTGGGTGGTTCCTACCTGGAGTAAAATTCATGGGACAGCCAGGGCAGAGCTTTCAGAGAGGAAGGCTTCTGCCTTGGTGTCTCGAAGGCTCCCCCCGACCCCTTCCTCCACTAACATGTCCCTTTCTGGGACAGAGGGCAGGCTGCTGGTGCTGCTAGTGCAGATGTGCAGGCGTGAGCAGCCGGCTAAGAGCAGCAGGGAGCTTCACTTAAAACCCACTGCCCGTGAATGTGGCAAACCTTCGGCCAGCCCCACTCCTTGGGCTCACCAGAGGGCCGGGCACACCAGAGCTGCCCAGGCTTTCTTTTCCCTCCCATTTTCTCTTTTCTCCTTTTTCCCTCCTCTCCCGTTATTCCCCCCNGGAAGGAATTGCAGGTGAGGAAGCAGCTTGCACTGCTTGGGGTCCAGCTGCATTGTGTGGGCTTGGAGCACTGCTGCTTGGAAGGAGCAAGGGAGAATCATCCCAGGAATCCACTTGGCAGGCTGCTCTCAATGCTCACCCAGTGGTTATTTTTGTCAGATTCCATCCTTGGGAATTTTTTCCTTTTCCCACCATGAGGTCTTTCTATGAAATGAAGGCAGAGCTGCTTTGCTGCAGAGCTCTGGTCTGGGGCTGTGCCCCTCTGAGTGCAGGGAGGGTCCCTGGAGGCAGCAGAGAGGGGATGTGTTACCAATAGCTGCTGTTCCTAAGTCACTGGTGACAAGAAATGGCCTTTTTGGCAGGACAGTTTGGCCTTGGAAACACTTGAGAGAGGTGTCCTGAAAATCAGGGCAGCTGGTGGCAGTTCCTTAGCTCAGGAGTGTCTTGTCAAAGGAGAGGGGACACTGTCTGTGGGGAAAGGACAAAGCCCAAGGGCTTGGCCTGCTCTGGGCCAGCCTCACAGCAGCTCAGCTGCTCTGCCTTCGCAGGACTCTTCCAGCATTGCTTGGGTAACATTTTTCTGACTTCTACCAGTGCCATGGGCAGGAGGAAAGCACTGAAAGGCCCCTGCGAGGTTCCTCTTCACTCCCAGCCCCTCCCCACCTCCAACCTGCCTGCCTGCAGGGGCCAGGGCTCAGCAGGATGGGCCCGCTCCAGCTCCAGCCCAGGCTCTCAGCAAGCCCCTCCAAGGCCAGCTCAGGCACTGGCCTTTGCTGGGGAGGAGCAGGCAGGGCCGAAGCCCCTGGAGAGCTGAACTCTTTGGCTGCCTTTATTTGACTTGAAGCCGTGCAGCCCAACCACAAGTGAACCCATTTTGCAAGCCAAGCTTTCATCTTCTGGGACTCCTTCTCCTGTGCATTTCCCTTGCTTTTTGGGTGGTTTGTTTTTGTAATTGCTGCTTACATTTGGCTCTGTTTCAGAACAAAACTGGTGCTGCTTCAATGTGAAAAAGCCAAAGCATGGCATTAGCAAATGCTGAGCCAGCACATTCGCTTTGCCTGCTCTTAGCAATTTCTGCCACCCTCCAATTACTTCCCAGTGCCTTTTCCAGCGGCAGCAGTTCCAGCAATGGCGGGGGGAACACGTGCAAGGTTTGCCCTCTTCCAGCAGCCCTCAGTGTCTCAGCCCACAACAGTGCCCAGGGGTGGTGGGTGATGGACCTCTCTGGCTTTGGAGACCCACTAACCCTGGGGATGGGGGTGCCCTCGGGCACAGCTGTGGCAGGGTGATGGAGGCACAGGAGGGGGCATCTTGATGTATTTTTAAGGTCACTGGAGAAGGAAATTTGAGCCCAGATGCTCAAATGAATGGATAGGGACTGATTTAGACTCCTGCTGCTGCCCAAAATTTCAGTGTGAGCTTGTGGTCTGGGTGCTCTTCCCTGACATTTACACCAGCATCAGCCCAGCATGGCTGGGTTCAGTGCCACCCTCTGCTCCAGGGAACAGCTCCAGCCTCTCGTGGAGCTGCCTGGTGGCAGAAGCTGAACCGCTGGCCAGGGAGGTTTGCTGGCAGACCTCATGAACCAGACAACGTTTATGCTTCCTCCAACAGATGGTGTGAGCCTCCAAATGATTGAAGACCTGAAGGCCATGATTGACAACATCTCTCAGGAGGTTGCTCTGCTGAAGGAGAAGCAGGCACTGCAGACAGGTAAAGCATTCACTGCAGCAAACACTCTCAGGCTCCTGCTCTGAGAGAGGAGCTGCTCATGAAGTGACTTCAGATGCTCTGCGAACAAGAGCTGCTCAAGTGCTCTTCAGCAGGGGCAGAGCTTGGGGAAGCAAAGCAAAATGTGGTCTCACTGCAGTTCCTGCAGGCAGCCAAAGCTCCTCAGGGAGTTTGTGACCTGAGCTGTGCAGCCTTCACATGCTACAGCTTCCCAGTTGGAGAGCTGTGGGAATGTCCATGGCACTGGGACAGGGGTTCAGGAGCCAGAGGGTGGGTAGCACTAGGCTGGGCCTTAGGCAAGTAGAGTTAACTCCCTTGTCTGAGCCATGGTGAAGTGCTGACCTGGTCTCTATAGATGCAGAACTGAGTCCCAGAGTGCCTCCCTGAACACATGCAGCCCCAGACCGCCACCTTCCAGCCGTGCTCCACAGCTACTGTGTGCAACCTGCACTGGCAGCAACAGGAGAGAGACCTACAGAATGCAAATGAAACAAGACAAAAACACAGCTTAAGGGGGAATTTTCTTCTTACAAGGAACACAAAGCAAACCCAAAGCTTTAAATCCAAGCTGACAGTCATTGGGCTGGATTTTCACCTGTGGCCTTGCACTCTCAGGGTCTAGAGCTTAAAAAAAACAAATCAATTGATATTCCTAATGATAAATTCATGGGCAAGTAGAAGTTTCCTCTGGAGATCTTAGCCTATGCAAGCACAATGGTTCTGATCAAAGCCTGTTAAAATGGACATTTTCCTCATGCTTGCATAACTAAGATGACTCAAATCATGGAGCTTTTTTCCCCCAACACCTCTGAAGTGCCCACAGCCAGCTTTGACTCTAAAAACTCATTGGAGAAAGCATATCAGAAGCTGGGAAAGGCCAGAATAAGGTGCAGGAGAACCATGCTGTGCCTCTACTGCAGTAGCAGCAGAGCTCAGGGGCTGACAGAGGCACCCTGAGGTCCATTTACCCCCCAAGGTTTTGGGGGTGGAGAGGGCACAGCCATGGGGATGTGTGCAGGAGGAATCTTGTGCTGCCAAGGGTCTAAGGAAGTGAAGGTTGTAGCCTGGCTGTTGCATGATGCTCCTCAGTATCTAAAGGGCGGGCCCAGACTTTCCAGTGGTGCCTGGGGACAGGACAAGGGGCAGAGGGTGCACACCGGAACCCAGGAGGTTCCATTTGAACGTCAGGAGAAAATTCTTTGGTGTGAAGGTGCTGGAGCCCTGGAGCAGGCTGCCCTGAAAGGTTGTGGAGTCTCCTGCAGAGAGATTCAGACCCGTCTGGATGTGCTGCTGGGCAAGCTGCTGTGGGTGCTGTGCTTTAGCAGGGGTTGGAACGGATGCTCTCCAGAGGTCCCTTCCAACCCCTACTACGCTGGGGTTCGGGGACTTGCTGCTGCTGCCGCCTCCTGCCGGGCAGCGTCTCTAACCGCAGCTCCCTTTCTGTCTCCTTGTTGTTTGCCTGGCACCCGTTCAGTCTGCCTGAAGGGCACCAAGGTGCACCTCAAGTGCCTGCTGGCATTCGCG